>CAUYRT010022782.1:0-17261 GCA_963574885.1 Lepilemur ruficaudatus
AACAGAAACTTTTCCAAAGAAGACAGAATAATGGCCAAAAAACATATAAAAAATGTTCATCATCTCTAATCATTAGAGAAATGCAAATCAAAACCACAATGAGATACCACCTAACCCCAGTGAGACTGGCCTCTATCAAAAAATCCCAAATGAAACTTTCATTAATGTTCTCATCAGTATATTTAATTCATTCAATATTGATCACTGCTTCAACTTTGTAGAATAATTAATCAAAAAACATACTATCGAAAGAATTTTATAATTATAGAATCCTGCAATTGTTAACATTATTTCAATACAGTTTTTTGAGCATGTATATAAAATCCACATATTGTATAAGAATATGATAAAGACAGCAATATATGGTGCCAATGCTCTGGCTTTGTCTCTAGTTATTAGAGGAAATTTATAGATAAATCAAGGAAAAGGATCACAGGGGAAGTGGACAATGGGAGGCTTGTTTGCCCATTGAAAATCCTATAGCAGATGTTTAAACTCTGCCATTACTGAGAGACTGAGATGGAATGGTATACTGAAGATTATGAAAGACTTGTTTTAATCAAAAAGTCTGAGAACTGAGTTTGAATCCGAGCTCTGCCATTTATTAGTTACATAATTTTGGGAAAGATACAATCTCTGTCTCTTAAAATGCTTATCTCCAAAGAAAGAACATTAATACCCACCTCCTAGAATTGCTGGGTAAACTCCATGAGGGCAGTATCCCATGCTCAATTTTGTGAAGGTTAAATGTGGTAGAATATGAAAAATGGTTGCTTCTAAAGTCATTACCTGCAGAAATTTACAGGTATTCTTTTGCTAATACTTTACAATATAATTTGGAAATTTACTATCTTTTTCTAGTCGAATGAAAAAGTTTCTAATTTTATAAAATGTTTAAAGATTTAGAATGAACAAAGCATATAAATATGATTTAATAGCATAATTATTATCAGTATTATATCAATTTTCTGCTAACATTTCTAAAAACATAAATGTCAAATGTATGATTCATCTTGATGAAGATTTAACATTCAGTAAGTGAGGTTATAAAGGCTAAGTATCAATCTTAATGGGAGAGCTAAGGCATTAATTTTTAGCATTTTTAAAACTTATTACAATAGACTTATTATGCACAAGTATTGGAGCTGTTAGGGGGAAAAAAAATTTAATAGACTACAAGTAGAGTGAAAAACCAATTGGGGTCTAATTGAAACAAGAAACCTTCTTGTTCATTTTGTTCAAGGACCGCCTCCCCACACTCATCTTGTTACAACATTTAGAATAATGTTTTTATATTCTCTCAAATTAAACTTTATTTCTTCATATTTAGAAATTAAAGAAACTGGATGTATTTATCCCCAAAGTAGATTTTTGCTCTTATAATGTAAGGAGATAATTTCATTTCTAGTCAATAAATATTTAGCACCTACTAGTAAAACATTATGTTAGGATATAAGCCTCCAGTTAAATATAAGCTCCATGAGGTTGAATGCATTCTAAAACAATAGTTATCTCACAGATGTTCAAAAATATTGAAGCAATAATTAAATTAATAAATATTTATTGAATAAAAAAGATTTGTAAGTATAAAATGGCTAAATAACAAAATCTCAGCAGGCTGAAGCTATGGAAGTGACTTAATCATGTTACAGTCAGTAAGTTCTTTAATAACAGAAAAGTTGTTCTTTCTACCCAGTAGAGTACTATTTGAAAAGTTCAAAGATGTGATTGTGCAAAATGTAGTTGTAGAAGCTGAACACCATTAAGACACACAGCTTAAGACTGCACAAACATGAATAAAAATCATGCTAATGTAATAAACATCCAAAGTTCAGCATTTTGATTAATGCATGGGAAAATGGTTGAGCCAAGGACTCTATTAAATATTTCAGCTTTGTGCAACCACACAAAAAATACAGAGTGTAATTATGTTTATATTGTTCAAAGACAGAAGTGGATGCTCCACTGCAGGCTTTCTTGGGACGATAAAGACAAACACTCAAGAAAGGGAAGGTCAGAAATAGGGCAATAGACTAGGAAAATTTTAGCAAGTCCTAGCAAAAAATGAATAAAATGAAAATTAGAATTTAATATTTGTATGCTGCAATCTGGCAATGTATTTTACTTTTGGCAATCCTTCATCTAAACTTTTATATATATACTTTTTTATATTTTTAATATATAAAATTTTATATGTATATAATATATAAATAATATATACCCTCAAAGATTTATGTAAAAGGATGCACAAGAATGGCCATTGTTATCACTGTGTATATAAGAGCAAAAACAAACCAATGGTTAAATAAACTTGGGGTTTGACAGTTAAGTTTTCTGGAAATGTCAGTTATGATCATTTTGTTGTTAGTGTCAATGAATTATCAGCCTCATTTGTCTGCAAATACCTTCATTTTGTTATTCATTTTAAAAATATATCTTTGTTAGACAGGTTTCTGCGTAGGTTTTTTTTTTTTTCCTTTGAGGACTTTAATGATGTCACTCCATTGTTTTCTGGCTTGCAAAGTTTCTGATAAGGAATTCACTTTTACTGGTATCTTTGTTTGGTAGCCAATGTTTCTTCCTGCCCCTTCTTCCCCACTGCTTTTTGTTTAATTTTTAATACTTTTTTTATCTATCTATTTTTATTCTTTTCCTGGGTAGCTGAAGTCTCTTTTTCCTTAATTTTGGATATATATTGCTCATTGCCTTTTTCTGATTTTTCTTCTCTTTCACCCTCTTTCTCTTCTCCTTTGGCACTCAATTTTTTATATATTACATCATTATTTTCTGTATGTTTTGTCCCCTAACTCTTAGATCCTCTATTCTATTTAGCCATTTTTTCCCCTGTTCTTTTTCTGTTTATCTTTCAATTAGAATAGTTTCTATTATTAATATGGCTGCAAGTTCAATGACTCTTTTCCTCTACTGTGTTTGGTCTGCCAATGTTCATGAAAGAAATTCTTTATGTCTAGTATTCTTATTTTAATTTATATAATTTCCATTTTATTTTTTGTTATAGCTTATCTCTTTGCTGAAGTTGTTGATGTGTTTATACATGTTGCATACTTTTCCACTAGATTTGCTAAATTATTTTATAGTACATATTTTAAAGTACTTACCTGATAGTTTCAGTATCTGGGCAACTTCTGGTTGTGATTCTGTTGTTAGATATATCCTGGATAATGAATTGTCTATTCTTGCTTTTGAGGGGGGCCTTACATATTTTTATTGTATGCAAGGCAAAATGTGTAGTAGAACCTAGGGACCTATTTACTAGGGTAAATAGTATTTGCTCAAATAAATGGTCATGCCCCTTCTTTGTTTAGGTTATTGTGATGCATTAAGTCAATTTAAGCAGAAGTTGAGCTGTATTTGGGGTTGTGTTGTATGCATAGTTACCTTCAATTCACTAAGGATTTCAAGGCTTTTAGCAGTAGGCTGTTTGCAATCTTAATCTTGACACAGGAAAGTGGATCTCAAAACTGGAGTCCAGACTAAAGGCCAAGTGAGTTCTTGCCTTCATGCTGGAAAGAATTCAAGAGTGAGCCAAAAGAGTAAAGCAAAAGAAAGTTTATTAAAGTAAAAAAGAAACAGAAGGAAGGCTGCTTCATTGGAAGAACAGTGGCTATCTCAGAGCAACAGAGAGTAGCCCTTTGTGAGTTACTGGGGTCTTATTTTGTACTTCTTATTTAATTTTATGTTAAGCAGAGGGGGGATTATTCATAACATTTTTGGGAAAGGGATCAGAATTTCCTGGAACTGAGGATCTCTCCCCTTTCTAAATCACATGGGGTAACTTCTGGAAGTTGCCATGGCATTTGTTTCTTTAAGCATACTAATATATTATAATTAGCATATAATGAGCAGTGAGGGTAACCTGAGGTTGTTTTTTGTCATCATCTTGGTTCTAACTGGTTTTGATCTGCTTCTCCTGTTATGAGAGACCTGGGTTTAGGTCTTAAGACTGTTTATCAAGCAGGGCTTGCCAGTTCCCTATCTCAATCTTACTGAAGGTCCTGGTTTCCCAAACAGTTTTTCCTCAGTGTCATTGCTCCAATGAATGCTTTCAAGGGGCTCTGCAGAGAACTTACCCTTCTATTTTTTTTTTTTATCACTGTTAAGTGATACACTACTGCTGTTTGTTACTGTCTACTATGCTTAAAGTGGTGCCAATACTCTGTGCCTGAGCCTCAGCACTGAAGTTAGGGTTCCAGCCTCCTTTTCTCCAAAGCAAAAAAACTTTGCCTTTTTATCAGTGGTTGATCTTGTGTAGGATAGAGTTCCCTTTCTCTCTCCCAGTATTAACAGATCTCTGCTTTGTAACAGAGCAAACCCATCATGAGCAGGTTTCCTGTCCCTCTTCAGAGACAGAAAGCTTTTTTGTATTCTTCCCTTAGTGGCAATAACCTTTGCCTGCAACCAGGAGCAAGAGGATCCTCTTGTCCTTGGGAGATAGCTAACCTTCCCCAGAAGGAAATGGATCTTTGTTTATGCCCTGGACAACAGGAATATTCCCAACTTCCTATGAGTACTTTAAGATTTTTGCTTCATATTTGAGAAGGGTGTGAAAAGTGGATAGTGGTTTGCTCTATAGTCTGAAGCAGGTTTCTCTCAAGTCAGGCTTTCTATTGAGCACATGGTTTATGGCCATAAAAAAACAGCTTGTGGGTAAGTATGTGCTCTCCTTGTGATCTAAGGATCCCTGGGATTCTAAGCTATCATGCTAACCTGTACTTAATCTTTAAGAAATCTTTAAGAGTTTAGATGATTTCTTCTCACTCAGCTTTTCAGTCACTGCCTCTTCCTCCATGTTCTATTAAGAGAGAAATATTTTATGTATCCCACCTCTCTCACAGGGAGTTGTTACCCATTAGCATTTAGTTCATTTAGTTATGTAATCTCAACTCTCTGGTGGGCTGAAGAAAAAGTTATGTTTTCATAGATAGCCCAGCCTGCCCAGTTCACTGTTTTGGATGAAGTGATGTTCTTCTGTGGCCCTACACCCTAGGTAGGAATAAAATCTTTCTTCCTTTTTTTCTAAGATTACCTTTATCACATATTGAGTTTCCACATATGTACAGATTTCTGTTGGAGATCTATATTCTGATATACTTTCTCATTTTTATGTTCTTGTCATACTATTTTAACTATCTCTAGTTTATATTCTGGCTTGATTGCTGATAAGGAATCTTCTGCATAGCTTGACTGACTGATGATTCTCTAACATTTACTTACTTTTTCATATAAATTTTAGATTTGTTCAATTCAGTAAGAAATAAACTTTTACTGGAGTTTTTATTGGATTTACCACTACATACCAATTAGAATAGCTAAAATCCAGAACACTGAAAACACCAAATGCTGGCAAGAATGTGGAGTAACAGGAACTCTTGTTCATCACTGTTGGGAGTCAAAATGGTACAGCCAGTTTGGAGGACTGGCAGTTTTACAAAACTAAATATACTCTTACCATATGATTCAGCATTTGTTCTCCTTGATATTTACCAAATTAGTTGAAAACTCATTTCCACACAAAAAGCTGTACAAGGATGTTAATAGCAGCTTTATTTTTAATTGCCCAAACTTGGAAACAACCAAAATGCCCTTTAGTAAGTAAATGAATAAATAAACTGTGGTATATTATATAAAGTAATATTATTCACTGATAAAAAGAAACAAATTATCAAGCCAAGAAGAGACATAGAGGAAAATTCAATGCATATTACTAAGTGAAAAAGCCAATATAAAAAGGCACATTCCAACTCTATGATGTTCTGGAAATGGCAAAACTATGGAGACAGTAAAAAGATCAATGGTTGCCAGGGGCTCACAGGGAGGGAGAAAGAAAGAGAAGGATGAATAAGTATAGTACAGGAAATGTTTAGGATAGTAAAACTATTTTATATGATATTGTAATGATAGATACATGTCATTATGCATTTTCTAAAACTCATAGAACGTACAACAAAAAGAGTGAATCCTAATGTAAACCATAAACTTCATAATATATCAATATTGGCTCATCACCAGTTACAAATGTACCACACTAACGCCAGATGTTACTTATAGGAAAAACTGTGTTGGGAATGGTGGTGAAGGGCAATATGGGAACTTTCTGTGTTTTGTGCTTAATTTTTATTTAAACTTATAACTGCTATAAAACATAAGGCATATTAAATTTTTTTAAAATGTAACAGGAATAAATATGATCACACTTCTCAGATATGCAAAAAGGTATGGGTTTTTAACTTTATGTACCTGTTTTTGTCTTTTGCATGAATCTCTACTCCTTGATGTATGCTGTCAGGAAGATTGATTTCTAATTAATGATACCTTAGTCTTACTCAACTTAAACCTCCTTTCGAATGTTCCAATTTATTTCAGGTAAATCTTTAGCCCTTCTGCTTCCCTACCTCTGATCACCCTCATCCTAACTCAGCATGTAACATCTGGATTTTCGGGAGGATTTATATGTAGGTTATATGACGAAGGAGAGGATGAAACAGGGATATTACTTTCTGGGTTTTGTTGTGGTTGATGTTGTTGTTCTTGTCCTTACACATTATCTCTTCTGCATCTCATGCTACACTGGTCTTGATCCAGAAGAGTTATATTTTTGAAGAGGATGCTGCTTAAAATTCTGGACTAAAAAGATCGATCTTTTTGTGAGATGGACAGTTCTATGCTCAGCTGAGTAGATCAACCATATTCTTCATATGGCTAGTGTACTAGTTAGGGATTATATGGTTTAACATATGAAATTTATTATTCCATTACTTAAATATGTTATTCTTTCTGATAAGTGTAGTTGGTTTTAAGTTGGTTTTCCTGATAGATTTAAGCCTCTCGAGAAGATAATCATTTATTAATATTTCTTCACTTATTTCATCATTAAATTAACATTGCTGCTTGTAATATATGCTGGCAAAGTAGGTTCTTAGTAGATACATAAGGAATTAAAGTAGGTCCTTTGGGCTATTTGGTGATAATTGTTTACAATAATGTAGTTTTCATGGGCATAATTTCAAGGACCTGCTAAATAACACATGGCAAATAGCCTACCTTTCCTTTTAAATCATTACAATCACTTATTTCTATATTCTATGAACTGCTAGAACAGTTCCTGGAATTTATTCTAAAGCTTTTAAATAAGATACTCCCTTATGGGGAGAGATATGTATACTTCATGTCCTTAACTTTGAGAGCAAACTATTGAGTCAATTCACTATTTTGCAAATTTTTGTTCATAGTATACTAATTATCATTAAGGAAATAAAAAAAGAATCACTTAAATTTGAGAATCTTTGGTTTAAAAATAAATATTTTTGAGGAGTGAGTAGCACTTTAAAGATAATTCATTGTGTTTCATTCACTATCAACTCAATGGGAAATAATGTGCAATATTTTTAAAAATTGAAAACAAAATGCTTGTCTCTTAAATATTTCACTGGAAAATATAACTTTTCACGGAACATACTACTAAAAAACTACTAACATTGATTAAAATAGAGATGTGTATATCAAGTGTTATGCACAAATTTTGTAGGTAAACATGGTATTTCTAGAGAATCAGTAAACCATTTTGAAAGAGTTCCTTGCCTATGCAGTAGAGGCATATTTTTATTAGAAGTTATTTCTTTAATTTATGATACATATAGAAATAAAGTCCTACTGGCACAGGAAAGTAATTCCCATTGCTAGGAATCACTCATAGTCCAAGTGGGTCCTTGGCTTTGCATGAGACAGAATTCCAGAGTGAGCTGACAGTATAAAGGGAAAGTAAATTTTATTTAGGAAATGTAGGATATCTACTCCACAGACAGAGTAGAGGCTAGTTCTTCCTGCTGAGGAGAACAGCACCCTTGGTGATTTGAATTTTTTTAAATTTAAGCACCAGCTCTATCATAGACTAAGCAGGGGAGGAATATTCATATTATTACTTCAAAAGGGGCAATGATTTCCTATAACTAGAAACCCTCCTCTTTTTTTACTTTATAAGTTCCCTCCTAGAATTGCCATGATGTTGGTGGGAGTTTCTTTTAGCATGCTGATATATTATAACTAGAGTATACTGAGCAGCAAGGTAAAGCAGTGGCTAATTTCCTTGCCATCTTGGTTTTGACTGTGTTAAGCAGTGCCTGCTGGTTCCCTATGTCACTACCATGAAGAACTTTCAAAGTTCATTAAAATGTCAGATTTAGTAAATTGAGATCTGTTGCAGATATGTGTAGCTCTATGTGTGTGCACCGTAATAACTAACAAATTTATTTATTTAATGATGGTTAATGAATGATTCTCTTGATTAACACTTTAAACCATATAATTATTATGAACATTGTACCTGTTGTATTATTCATGCAAAAAGGAAAGGAAAAAGAAAAAATCTCTAGTTAAAATTTTTTAAGATACATGCATTTTTCTCAGTAATTTTACTTGATGTCTGAATTAAACATTGAAACATATTCACATTTCCATCATTTCAGATTTTAATAGAATTATATATACACACATGCATATATTCTTATAATTCTTAATCACTTTGGTAAGCCGATTTCTACAACTATTTCAAGAACTGGCATTTTAAAATAAATTACTTTACAAATGATTAAAGTTAATGAAGTTTTATGCAGTTATTAAGATCAAACTGTAGAAATAAGAAATTGAGGGGTGAAAATGGTTATAGAGCTCTATGGGCAAAATGGAAGAAAGAAACTTCATGAAATTCTAAATATTGACTTGAATATATACTCTTTTATGATTAATAAAAATTAAATACCTTGGAAATAAATAGATTTAAGGCAAATATTCTATTTTATTGCTATTTTAAAAGGAAGAATGATCAATTATATTAGCATGCCTGACCTACTTATGTATTTCTTAGAAGTTTAAATATAAGAAGGAATTAAATCCCCCCACATGCCCCATGCACACGTAATGATTGTAGGAATTGCATGCATGAACCATAGTGTATTCTACAGCTCCTGGAAAAACAACAGCAGGAGCTAGCTTTGAGTGGCATCATATTATTTTCTTTCTATATTAGTGACTGTTTTATGGGCTCTGGCATTTAGTTAAATGTCTTTGAATCCCAGCTGTGCTCTTGAATATCTGTGTGATTTGGGGCAAATTACTTAATGCTATGACTCAATTACCTCATCTATAATATAGTAATGATAATTATACTACCATATAGTTTTGCTGGGTGGCTTAAATGACCATGTCTATATCTCTAAAGATGTTTAGCATATAGTAAAAACTATATAGATATTTAAAATTATTATTTTTATCATAATAATCATAAGCTAGCTACTATAGCAAACATTTTGAAATATTCTTAGTTCTTACATGCAATGTGGTGTTCTTTTCCCCACAGAAGTACACACTATCTCCTATTCCAAATGCTCCTCTGCAATATGACCTTCTCTCTCCTCCATTAAAAGATAGAGTTTATTCATCCACCTTCTTGAATTTAGGTAGTACCTATAACTTCATAGACTAATATAATTTAGCATAGAATACCCTTCACCATAACAACAAAGAAAATAAAATACCTAGGAATATATTCAACTAAAGAGGTACAAGACCTCTGCAGGGAGAACTATGAAACACTGAGGAAGGAAATAGCTGAGGACATAAACAGGTGGAAAACCATACCATGCTCATGAGTCAGCAGAATCAACATTGTTAAAATGTCTATGCTACCCAAAGTGATCTACTGATTCAGTGCAATCCCTATTAAAATACCAACATCATTTTTCAAAGATCTAGAAAAAATAATTCTACACTTTGTATGGAACCAGAGAAGACCCCGTATAGCAAAAGCAATCTTAAGCAAAAAGAACAAATTGGAAGGCATCAATTTACCAGACTTCAAGCTATACTACAGGGCTATAGTAACTAAAATAGTATTGTATTGGCACAAGAACAGAAACCTAGACCAATGGAAGAAAACTGAGAACCCAGGTATAAAGCCATCATCATATAGCCATCTAACCTTTGACAAAGCAGACAAAAACATACTCTGGGGAAAAGAATCCCTATTCAACAAATGGTGTTGGGAAAATTGGATAGCCACATATAGAAGACTGAAACAGGATCCACACCTTTCACCTCTCACAAAAATCAACTCAGAGTAGATAATAGACTTAAACTTAAGGTATGAAACTATAAGAATTCTAGAAGAAAATGTTGGAAAAACTCTTATAGACATTGGCCTAGGCAAAGAATTTATGAAGAAGACCCCAAAGACAATCATAGCAACAACAAAAATAAATAAATGGGACCCAAACAAATTAAAAAGCTTCTGCACAGCCAAGGAAACTAACAGTAAACAGACAACCTACAGAATGGGAGTAAATATTTGCATGTTATACATCCGATAAAGGGTTGATAACTAGAATCTCTATAGAACTCAGGAAAATCAGGAAGGAAAAAAATCAAACAACCCTATCAAAAAAGTGGGCAAAGGACATGAACAGAAACTTTTCCAAAGAAAATAGGCTAATGGCCAACAAACATGAAAAAATGCTCAACATCTCTAATCATCAGGGAAATGCAAATCAAAACCACAATGAGATATCACTTATCTATAGTAAGAGTGGCCTTTATTAAAAAGTTCCAAAACAATAAATGTTGACATGGATGTGGAGAGATAGGAACACTCATACACTGCTAGTGGGACTGCAAACTAGTATAATCTCTGTAGAAAGTAATATGGAGATACCTGAAAGAGCCACAAGTAGAAATACCATTTGATCCAGGAATCTCATTACTGGGTTTCTACCCAAAAGAAAAAAAGACATGTGCACTAGAATGTTTAGAGCAGCACAATTCACAATTGCAAAGATGTGGAAGCAACCCAAGTGCCCATCAATACATGAGTGAATTAATAAAATGTGATTATATGTATATCGTGGAGTTCTACTCAGCCCCCAAAATCAATGGTGATATAGCACCTCTTGTATCATCCTAGGTAGAGCTGGAGCTCATTCTACTAAGTGAAGTATCCCAAACACCACATGTACTCACCATCAAATTGGTATTAACTGATCGACACTTAAGTGCACAAATAGTAATAACATTCACCGGGTGTCAGGCAGATGGGAATGGGAAGGAGAGGATGGGAAATACACACCTAATGGTTGCAGTGCTCACCGTCTGGGGAATGGACATGCTTGAAGCTCTGACTCGGGTAGGGCAAAACCAATATACATAACCTAAACATCCACACCCCTGTAATATGCTGAAATAAAAAAAGAAAATTAAAAGAATAAATAAATAATAAAAAAAGATAATTAGGATGTCAGGCTCTTCTAGGCATAAGGGTGCCCTTCTTTGGTGCTGCCTCAAGAAATATCCCCACCTGGGAAGAAGGATAAGGGCAGGCCTTCCATCTTGGTGTTGCTCCATCCCTAATCCTATCCCAAGCAACTGCTACACCTGGGAAAGGAGGAAACACTTTACTGATCTGGGAATTCCCCAGCCTAGGCATAATAGGATTTGCAACGTGATCTAGAGTAGCCTAAGGCTAATTATGTCATTAGCTTAAATCTCAGTTGTGGTTCACCCTCACCCAGGTGGATCTCGGATATGCAGTTACAACCTTGAGAACACCTGTTAATCATTTGGCAACATTCTACACCTTCTGAAAGCTCTTCCCCAGAATAGGCCAATAAAAGGAAACAATTCAAGAATTCAAAGAGAGAGAGAGAGAGAGAGAGAGAGGGTCAGTCAGTAAGTCAGTCTGTCTCTTTCTACTTCTGGAGACAGACCTGTTTTGTTTTACAATAAAAAGCTAGTCATGTGAAATTGCTTCCTGCTTGTGGTCACTCCATTGCACTGGTCCTGCTTCTGATTTTTTTCCAAACAAGATGCCAAAAAACTAGGATAACAGTCTGTCCAAAGGCTGGACCTGACACTTTGGTTTTTCTGATCATTCTTTGGCCAAGAACTGAGAGCAGACTTCCACCCTGGCAACATTACCTCTGAATGATATGAGGATTTTAGAATTATTCAACTCCAAAAACAGGTACAACTCTTTTTTTTATAATTTATCTGGATCCTTGTTTTACCCTAAGATTGGATATTGATATTATTGTTTTAAGTAGTTAAAGTTTAAGTTTTCTCAGACATTTACCAATAGCTATTCATTCCTCCTTAGTTCATCTGGGATCGTTTGTGTCTTTTTCCTTTTATCCCCCTTTTTGTAATTTACTTTAGTGAAATTTGTATGGTGGTCAACTCTTTAGTTTTATGTTTTGTACTTTCACAAGTATATAGAAGCGGTTTTTTTCTGGGTTTGTAATTGGAGCTGGTAGGTTTTATTTTTGTTTTCTGTAGTTTTGTTTTTTCTCCCAGCACAATAAAATAAGTCAGCCATCAAAAAAAAAAAAGAAAGAAAGAAAGAAAGAAAGAAAAAAAGAAAAAGAAGAGAGAGAGAGAGAAAGAGAGAAATACAGAGAAATTGTGGTCAAATGAGCTCTTCCCAAATGTCTTATCTGCAAAATTATGGCCAAAATAAAATGGTTGTTTTAGACCACTAAGTTTGAGGTAATTTGTGCAATAATAGATAGATAAAACAGAATAAAGAATCAGGATTGGGATATTACTGTATGAACAGTTAGAAATAGACTATGGGAGAACGTGAATCAGCCTTGAGGAGACTATTAGCAAAAGTTTGAGGAATCTTACAGAGACTATAGGTGAAAATTTGAAAATAGGTATCAGTGAGAAAATAGTTACCAGAGTCTGGAGATAAAAAGACATATTTATGTATGTATATTCCATAAGATAACAGTTTACTTGTGGTAACATGAAAAGTAGATTATTTAATGACTTCATGGATTTAGTTAAGGAAATCTCATGAAAGAATGTTGAGAGTGCCAGCCACCTTCTTCTATACATGTTTGATAAAATAATACAAGAGAGAAATGAATTAGAGAAGTAACTTTCAACTTTTTGAACCTACTTTACATAAAATATAAGGGAATAAGGATTTGTTGGGTTTGAATATAAAACTCTATCTTATCCTCACTCTTTCTAGGCAAATATTTCTCAAAATAAATGGCTTCAAGTTAAAAATATCATAACAGACCACTAAACCTTGGTTTCTGGCTAGAGACGATTTCAGATCTGTGGGTATAACATTCTTTACTATGATCTCAGAAAGAGATAAAGCCATTCTTTGTGCTATTTCTCCAAGTATCTGAATAGCATAAAAGCTCTACCTTAAACAAAAAGATTTAAAAAGTGTTAAGGGTATAGTCCCCAAACAGACTCATAGGTAGTCCATAGTAGAGATGAACCTATTTGGAATAAAAATGTGAATGAAAGTTTTGTCTAATAGAGCAGATCATACATAGATCTATTGGAAACTCAAAACATTTGGAAAAGCTTTTATAGCTAGGACTGAGCATGTAGACATAAAAAGACGCCTTTGGACTCCTGTATCTAGAAAACAGGTTTAGAAAGCTACTCAGCCACAAAAGTAGTCCATTTCTTAAGAAAATAAAAGGATGAATTCAAAGAAGCAAACTAAGAGTTTAGAGTAGGGAAGTCAGTCAGTAAACTATAACCAATGGGACAAATCTAGCTTGTGTCCTGCTTCTATATAGGCTATGAGCTAAGAATGGATTCTGCATTGTGAAATGGTCGAATAAAAATCATGGGAAAAATAAAATTTCATTACTTATGAAAATAGTTTTATTGCCCCCTTTGTTTACATTTGATTTTGGCTACTTTTTTTTTTTTTTTTTTTTTACTTATCTCTTCATTTAATGTTTATGTAACTTTTTTTGTTAGCTTGGAAGTGTAGGGTAGTTGTGAAAGATGCCATATTACCAGCAAACCTAAAATATTTACTAGCTGGCCTTTTCTAGGAACATGTGTGCTGGCCACTAGTCCAGAGGATGGACCCAAGGCCAGCTGAACTCTTGCTATAAGAAGTCCAAGCCATGAGGAGAACAATTAGGTCCTAATCAATAATCATTTTCTGCTCTAATGCAGGGGAAATTGATGACCATAGTAGTTGTATTTCAAAATTGTTATCTCCCCATAACCACTATGTGCCTCCTGTTTTCTTCTTATCCATACTCAATATTTAGATGTTGAGATCCTGGACTTTGAGCTAATTCTTAGTGGGATGAGACAATACATTGGGTATCTTAAGGCAAGAGTGAGTGTAATTTACATATAGGAGGTATGCAAATTATCGTGGCCAGAGAGTCTCCACAACGTCTGCCATTCTACGTGCTCTCTTTCAATGTAACTTGCCACACCTCCATCAGGATGGAAAGTCTCTTTTGCTACTCTCAAAAATCTGACTGGGTCCAGTTGTTGCTTTGGTCATTAGAACACAGAAAAAGTGATACTGTGTTAGATTCAGGCTTAAGTGGCCTGAAAATTGCTTCCTACCTTTTTAAAAACCAACTTCCATATCAGAAAAACTATTAGTCTAAGACCACCATGCTGTGCAAATTCAAAGCAAGGATGAGCACTAAGAGACCAATGAGCACAAACACTGTGGAAGTAAAGAGGCCATTGTGGAAGAGTGTGTTCCAGCTACAATCGGCCAAGCTGATACCACATACTTCAGAGTTTAATCATTCAACTGAGCCCTTCACAAATTCCTGATGCATGAAATCATGAACAAAATAAAAATAAACTACTGAGTTTTGGATAGTTGGTTATATAGCAATAGATACTGCGAGTGTCTATTACTCATGATCTTTGGCTCTATTCACAAATTTTTGATGTGAAACTGAGGATCAAAGTAGTTCTATAGATATGAAGTATTAATAGATAACTGGAATTTGAAACAACGTCTGACTGACTTTAAACTTTGTGATTTCCTCACAGTGATCCTATACTTTTAAGCTACACATACAAAATATGAGGATGATAGGAACATCCAAGGATGCTTTATGATTTTTAATTTGTCAGCTTAGGGTACTATCAGTTCATTTTTTCAGACTTTCATTTGTTTCATGAATTTAAAATGCCAGGCACTGTGCTAAGTACTATGTATTTAGTGAAGATTAACATAGATATAACCTCATCCTCATGGAAAATATAATCTAATAGGGGAGTTTGATACCAATGAAATAATCACACAAATAAATGTGATTAATTAAGATTGTGATAATTAAAATTGAAAAATGAAATGAAATTCAATCACCTGTCAGTCACTTATATAACAATATTTAGCACTTATTATATGCCTAATTTTATTTAGATGATGAGCATAAAATAATAACAAATTAGATGCTATCTTTTCAAAGAATCATTTTATTATAGTAGAAAAACACTGAAATATGTCAGAAAAAAATATAATGATAATATCAGTTAGAAGGAATGTATAGAGAGGACTTTTAAAAGCTTAGTTGGGAAAGTGATTCTTGAGGAAGTGAATTTGCACTCATAAATGAAATATAGGCAGAAATAAACCAGGGTGAGCTGCTCATCCTCAGGCAAGCCCAACTTTACCTGAGGGCTGAAAGGTTTCCCAGGACTTGAAACTTTGAGTGATGAAAAGAGGAAAGTACTAGGAAAATAAGGACAAGCTGGTAACTAAAATGAATTAAGTATAAACATGGAGATATCCATTCCCAGAAAGCAACACATTAAAAGCCTTGAGGTTGGAAGGGAAAAAGACATTGTAGGAAGAGAAACAGGAGCTTTAAGATAAGCTTCTGTAAATAACTGACCAACTGTGCCAAAATCATTTATTGACTATCCTTTTCTTTCTCACAGATTTGAAATGCCATCTTTATTATATAATAAATATTTATATTTTGACCTGGTTCTGTTTATGGAATTTGGGGCATTTATTCACTTATTTGTATATTAATACTAAACATTTTTAAATATTATAAATATATCTATAGGTAAAAATTCATATACAAATATGTAGTTGTAACCTAAGTAAAGGTGTTAAAATAGGTTAAGTATTACAAGTTTTCTTTGAAAATATTTCTGGGGTTTTCTAGCACTGGGGGAAAAAACAAAATTAAGCTACCTATTTTTAGAGATGCTATGGTTTAAATATACCCTGAAGTAGCCATAATTTGTACAGATCTACTTGATTTTTGAACTATTTTTCTAACTAAATCATAAGAGAACATAAACCAATAAAGATAAGCCATCATTTGTGATATAAAACTATTAGAAGATAAAAACCTTTTAGAAATATATTAATATTTGCTTCTGATAAACATGAGTGGAAAGGATGAATTCTCCAGGAGAGCTGGAAATCATTCTAGGGAAAGGATAAGAATTCTGCCCAAAAACATTTGCCAGTTTGTAAGATTCTTTAAACTTTAATATTTTCTGATTATTTTTCCTAAAAGAACAACCTTGAAATAAAAAGTTTGGGTCCAGCATTACCAAATCATATACAACATAGTGTATCTGATAAATGTGTGTGAGATAATGTCTTAGAGCTGAAATATACTGAGATTGCATGACTTCATATCAAATGGAAATGGGTAATTCATAGGATATCAGTATATTATTAGTTCCAGGACATTAAGTTTAGTCTATTTCAGTGTAGCCATCATCTTAATTGTGCAGATCAAAAAAGAGCTTTCAGCTTGTGACTTTTGACTTTTTTCATTGTTGTAATTTTCTAAGATTCTACTCATGTGTGTTCTTGATAACATTGCCTGACATTCATTTTATGTCTGTAAGGCACTCTAAGAAAAAATAAATGTGACTGTGAAATTATTGTATTTTTTAGAAATATTTCACATTCCAGTTTCTTGAATCAGTTTTTCTTGATATTTCACATAACATTTTCTCCACTGAAAGAAGTAAATGATAAATTCAGTGAAAATGAGAAGTAATCAGCAACAATAGACATTTACCTTTCAAATATTTTCAGTAAATTCATTCTACTTCCTGATCATACATTAAACTAGCTGAAACTTGATTTACCATTGGTCAAGTTTGAAACTTTACACACTCCTGAAAGAATGTGGTTTATTGTAGCACTTGATCTTTCTTTCCTACTTAGAACATATTCTTTTCTGATTTGAAGAGGGACATTTTTTAGTCCCTGGGGATCATAAAGCTGATCATTATATTAAGCCAAATTTTTTTTTTATTGGGGGAAAACTACAAAGCATTTACAGTACAATGTTTACAGTCACAATTTGTAGTGAGCTGATTTCCCAAAATATATTACCACTCAAGTTGACTTATCTTGTTACATTCAAAAAGCTACTCTGTCAAAGTAGTCCAGAGAGTACATACATAGTGCTCCA
>CAUYRT010022785.1:0-13540 GCA_963574885.1 Lepilemur ruficaudatus
AGAGTAGGTTTTTGAATGTAACAAGATAAGTCAACTTGAGTGGTAATATATTTTGGGAAATCAGCTCACTACAAATTGTGACTGTAAACATTGTACTGTAAATGCTTTGTAGTTTTCCCCCAATAAAAAATAAATAAATAAAAACAAAAAAAAAATCAAAAGGCTATTTTGATGATCCTGGGCTCTAAGAAAATTCTGCCTCTGATTTCTTGTGGAAGGAGGAGGTACTGGATACTAGGGTCAACAACAGCCTTAATAGCTCTTTGCCCCAAGATGCAAAGGTGTTCCACATATAAGTAGCCTATGAATATGGGTTTCAAAACAAATATAAAGCCTTACCTTAGAGTTTCAGTATGTTTTAGAATCATCATTGCCTTAATGTTTAAATACCTATTCAAGTCTTCCTAATAAGGGAGAAATGCCTGCTTGATTATGGCTTTTTATAAATATAAATGCAGTGATCTATAGCTTTAAAAAAAATCTTGTTTCTGTGACGATGTTTGTTAATCTAGCTAATATAGAGTGATTTGCAGAAAAATGGAGAATAGAGACTGACAGAGACAACTTCATGTACTAATAAGCACTGGTTCCCCCCAAACCTTAGTTACCTGAATTATTCTAAGGTTATTTGTAAAAAGTAAAATTCCATGAGGCAAGGAAAGACTTTTAATAACTTCATTTATGAGGTTTATTTTCAGCATTACACATAAAGAACTGGAGTATTAAAGAAAGTAAGCAAACAAGAGATAGATGCTTAAAAATAACATTAAATAGGTGATTTGAGCACTCTAAAATTTTATATGACAAAGTTATTCCTTCTTTGTGCCTGTAGGTCGTTGTATTAATAACACTGAGATGGCAATTTATTAGATGTGGTACACAAGTTCTACTGTGGGCTCAAAGCAGAGGTCCAGGGAAAACCTCCAGAAGATTCTTTCCTAGTAATCAAGTAACATTTTGTCATTTTAGGCCACCACATGAAACCAATTGTCACTCACAGCTTCTGTCACCAAGTGGGATGTGTCATGCTTCACTTGGTGCAAAATATGACAATGAAAAAACCAACAACTTGATCAATCTATTTCAGCAGTCTCTGCTCAGCCAGCAGTGTGAGGAGCTGGCGTGCTGTGATGAAGCATTAGGTTGCTTACAATGCCAACCTAGAAACAAAATCACCGTTTTGTAACAAGGAATGAAAATCATGATGAAAAAGCTACAGCTGATCACCCTACCGAGCAAAGGAAAGATGGATAAAATACCATCACCACCACGTATAACTGGTAGACTTAATGTAACGGGTAATATAATAATTTATGTATTATAGGCTCATCTTGGAAAAGGAATAATTTGCTTCATTTGCTATGACTAACGTGCCTGGGTGGGGCAGCCCATGTACTAACAATGAGATTTCTTCCAAAAAAAAGGAAAAATGCCACGACAAAGCAATGTCTGAACCCTCTTTGCTCAGATCTCACCTTGGTTTCCTCCCAAAGCAAACTCACTTGCTCCCCTATGAAGAGGCAAAGTAGGACACTGCAGGAGTATCAAAGCCATGAACCCTGCCAAAGATGCCAAGAGGAGGGGAAAATACACCTCTGACTCCAAGAATTTGGGAGAAGGGGCTGTCTCAGTAGCAGCAGGGGTCAACAGATGTGATATGAGGCTCTAAAATCATAGCATAGGCCCTCCATGGTAGTAGGACAGGGGTACAAGTCAAAGGACAGGTGCCATCTTCACCTATGCACAATATAAGCAATCCGTGCTCCCTGGAAACTGCCCAGTGATGTCACCCTGTGCAGCTGTGATCTGTGTGAGCGTTCTGACTCAGTCATAACAATGACATCTTAAAAACTATTAATTCCACTCATTCCCTATGAGGAAGAATGGGGACAAGGAGCCTCAGGAATCAGAGTCTAGAGCCAGACTGCCCAGGTTCAAAGCTCAGCTTCACCATTTGCTAAGGTAGATGACTCGGGCAAGTTGCTTGACTTCTTTGTGCCTCAGTTTTCTCATCATTAAATTGTAAATGGTATTGAGTTGTTATGAGGAATTAAATGAATTAATATTTATAAAATGCCTGAAATAGTGCTTGGCACATATTAAGCACTGTTTGTTAAATTTTAAATTAAAATAAAAACTTTACAAATGTTTACACAACTAGGAAGAGCCTCTGACTCCATTGACACTACTCACCAGAGCTGTAGTTGGGAGTTCTGTTCTCCCTTCTGCCCCAGCCTATATGCCGGAGCTGCCAAAAGGAGTCTCGGTGCCTGTCGCGGGGGCAGATGCTCTTCACTCTTCTCACCTACTCGCTGCTCTGATCCCAATTCAGATCCCCCCATCCTCGACCCAAGCCAAGTTCATAATGCTAACCTTTCACTCCAAGGCATCAGTGCAGCGGCAGAGCTGCGGTGATGAGGTCAAGGTGGCAACCAGACTCCCAAGATACAAACAGGTTTTCATTTAATACAACATTTACTTAGTTTTATAGAAGGATATGGGATGGGGAATACCTCAGGGACAGCAGCTTCATCTCAACAGGAGGCCCAGCAGCTACCGAAGTATACAGCTTCCTCTGCCCCCTCATCCACACAGGTCATATATGACTGCCACAGATGACAGGCAAGATGTTTGTGGGTCTTATTGATGAAAAGAACCCGTAGCCCCTTTTCCTGTCAATCTTTTATGCCACTCTCAGGCGTCCTAAAGGCCCCCATGCTACAGCGCCCCAACCCAGCGGCAACTCCATACAACAACCAATGCAGGCATAACATCCCCCAATTATCTTAACTCTACTGTTTTCAAAGACACAGAGTATGGGAAACCGAAATCAACGCAAGCCTTTGCTCATGAATGCCAGCCTTCTGTTTAATAGCACGGAGCCTTAGGCTCCAAAAGGGTATCTGAGGCCCCCTACAATCTGTTCCCCAAATACATTTCCTGTCTCATCTCCTGAAACTGATCCCCATATGCCGCAAAGTCAGCCACACAGCCTGACTTGGCCTTAGGTTCACCGTAAGTAGGTGTGCTCCACTCAGAGTGTCAACTCAGGGGTAGAAACCTTTTCTTCATTTCCTCTTCCTATCACCTGGCACCACAGCATAGCCTCGTAAATACTAAAAACTCAGGAAAACATTAACTTCATTTAAGCAACGATTGAAGCTGGGTCACAATTATTTTGCTATGGTGAAGGAAAGTTATGAAGTTTTAAAAGTCCCAATGTCCGGATGTCAATAATCCTTACAAACATGAAATGTTAAAGGCCACAAGCCTCATCCAAATCACTCTCTCAATTCCTATAGGAGGAGGGATCACCTCCAGACACCCCAGAGGGATCATGAAGCTAATTTCTTAATAATTTTCTGTGCGTAGTGTTCCCACAGCCATCCTTGTGAGTAGAGCCTATGCCCCGTACAACGAATAGTCAATAAATGCTTGGGTATTCAACATATGACTTAATCTTGTGAAAATCATGATTGAGCTTACTTGGGTCTCTTCATGGAAAGATCAAAATCTTAACTTAATCTTAACTTAATAGGCAGTAGCAAAGTAAACACAAGGAAACAAACAGTATAAATTAGGGACGGCCCAAAGTTTGACTTAGGCAAAAATCATCTCTGGTCTTCAGAAGTAACTGAACGTCTCCTGCAATGTAATTTTTGGTATCCCTTAGCTGTTAGTAACCAATGACCACGTGATGGCACAGGTTGTCATCAGATGCGACCAACATAACAAACTGAGTAACATAAACAAGATATGTCATTTGTATTTATTAAGTCTATTTGTAAGTTGGAGTAAAAATTGCCTTACGTGTTTTACATGTAGAAATCCTACTAATCTCATGAGGGATATTCATCTTTATTATTGTAAGAATAAAATGCTGATTAATGACTGTGAGAGCTGTTAATTTGATATACAAAATAGTTTACTTATTAAGAATGCATTTAAAAAGCACAAACCATAAAGAAAAAATCTGATAAGTTGGATTTAAAATTTAAAATTTCTGCTCTTCAAAAGACATTGTTAAGGAAATGAAAAAGCAAGCCACAGACAGATAGAAAATATTGTAACCACTTATCTGATAAAGGATTGGTACCCCAAAAATATAAACAGAAAGACAAAAAAAATTAAAAATGGGAAAAAACATAAACAGACTTCACTGAAGAAGTTATGGACGCCAAATAAGCATAAGAAAAGCTGTTGAGCTCTTTTCCTTCGGTGCAGTGAGTAAGGACGGCTGTGAGCTGCCACCTAAGATCCTGGTATCGCCAAGGGTCATCACCCTGGCCAGTGTTACCGGTATTGTAATAACAAGCCATACCCAAAGTCTCATTTCTGCTTAGGCATCCCGGATGCCACGATTTGCATCTTTGACCTGGGGCATAAGAAGGCACAATGGATGAGTTCCCACTCTGTGGCCACATGGCATCAGATAAATATAAACAGCTCTCCTCTGAGCCCTGGAGGCTACCCGTATTTGTGTGAACAAGTACATGGTAAAACGTTGTGGAAAAGATAGCCTTCATACCCGAGTGTGGCTTCACCCCTTCCATGTTACCCGCATCAACAAGACGTTGTCCTGTGCTGGGGCTGACAGGCTTCAGACAGGTATGCGCAGTGCCTTTGGAAAGCCCCAGGGCACTGTGGCCAAGGTTCACATCGGCCAAGTCATCATATCCATCCGCAACAAACTGTAGAACAAGGAGCATGTGATTGAGGCCCTACATAGAGCTAAGCTGAAGTTACCCGGCCACCAGAAGATCCACATTTCAAAGAAGTGGGGCTTTACCAAGTTTAATGTGGATGAATTAGAAGACACGGTAGCTTAGAAGTAGCTCATCCCAGATGGCTGTGGCCCCCTGGACAAGTGGTGGGCCCTGCACTCATGAAGGCTTCCACTGTGCTGTCCCCTCATTTGTGCCCACCAATAAATCCTACTTCCTGTCCACTTAAAAAAAAGAAAAAAGAAAAGCTGTTCAACATCATTAGTTAGTAGGTAGATGCAAATTAGAACAGCAATAAGATACCATTTCACACTAGAATGGCTAAAATTAAAAATTCCTAAATAACAAAAATTGGTAAGGATTTAGAACAATTGGAAATCTTACATACTGCTGCTAGAAGTGCAAAGTGTTCAGATCCTTTGAAAAAGGTTGCCAGGTTTTTATGAAGTTAAACATACACTTACCATGCAACCCAGAGATCTCACTGTTGGGTATTTATTCAACAGAAATGAAAACACATGCCCACACAAAGACGTGTAAGCAAATGTTCATAGCAGCTTTATTTATAATACCTCAGAACTGAAAACAACCCAAATGCTCAATAAATGGTGAATGTGTAAGTAAACTGTGATTCATCCATTCATCCATACTATGGACTACTACTCAGCAATAAAATAAGGAACAAACTATGGATACACACAACAACATCGATGAATCTCAAAAGCATTATGCTAAGTAAAAGAAACTAGATACAAAAGGTTATATAACATCTGATTTCATTTATACAAAGTCGTAAAAAAGGCAAAACTATATAGAGAGAAAATAGATCAGTAGATGCCAAGAGCTGAGGGTAGGAGAAGGGCATGTTCTGCAAAAGTTAATGAAGTCTTTGGGGGGGGATAGAAATCAAAACCAAATGTATATCTTGATTTTGGTGATGGTTACACAAATGTACACAGTGTCAAAACTCATCGAACTGTGTATTTAAAAGGAATGAATTGTATATAAACTATAGTTCAATAAATGGCTTTCAAAAAGAAACATATAAAAAATAGGTAAATATACAGTGAATATTTGTTGAGTGAAGTAATGAATGAAGGTGCAACAGTTAAATAACTTAAGGAAAAACAACATATCTGGTTAAGCCAACCAATATCTAAAAATTTAAGTACAAGATAGAATAACAAATATTAGATTATAACATAATTCTAATCTTTGTGGAATTGTTTGGTATATTAGCATTTATAAAATCAATAAAACAAACTTTTAGAGTTGCATTTAATTTTTAGTTACCTCTTTGGTATCATACACATACAATCTAATGAACTCACATGCAATCTAGCAGCTGATGGTACTGAGAAATTATCTCTTGCCTTGTAATGTCAAACTTTAAAAATATGACTCCTGGTGTTTTTAATAAAATTGTAGTAATTAGGCTGGGTGCGGTGGCTCATGCCTGTAATCCCAGCATTTGGGAGGCTGAGGTAGGAGGATCGCTTGAGGCCAGGAGTTTGAGACCAGCCTGGGCAACACAGTGAGATCTTGTCTCTACAAAAAATTTAAAAATCAGCTGGATACAGTGGCACGTACCTGTAGTCAGTCTCAAGCTACTCAGGAGGCTGGGGCAGGAAGATCACTTGAGCCCAGGAGTTTGAGGCTTCAGTGAGCTATGATGATGACACTGCACTCCAGCCTGGGTGACAGAGTGAGACTGTGATCCACAAAAAAACGTAATTGTATATTTCTGGACCAAATTTCAGATTTATTTAACTCAGAGGTTCATTCTAAGTAATGGCATTTTGGTTTGGTCCTGGGTAAGTACTGATTTTTAACACTCATCATTCAACATTTAGCCAAAATAGTTATTCAGTGGCTAACCTGTTAACTTTCAAGGTTTCAAGTTCTGATTTGTGTGCAACCAGCCTCCACTAAACCAATGTCAAAATATACTCTGTGGTTCAATCATCACTTCCTTCAAGAACTTATGATAAACTCACCATTACCAGAATTTATACTAGAAATCCTAATCCATTTCAGTATTTCACTTTCTTACTTTAATTTTCAAAATACTTCATTACAAAGCAGAGATATAGTAAAAACTACTTGACAATTTTCAGGAAATATCCTGGGCTATTAGAGTAAAGAAAATGAAAAATAATGTGGCTAAGCAAAATCTTTTATAAAAAGAAAATAAAGGAAATCCAGAGCAACAATACAGTTTAAAGATATAATGGACAAGAAAACTTTGTTTACAATAGAAACAAAAACATAAACTATCTGAGATAAACTAGTTTATCTGAGAATAAACTAAAGAAACACACAAAACTAAGGGAAAACTGAAAAACACTCCAGAAGAACACAAAAGGCTTTAACCAATGGAAAGACACAGGAGGTCCCCGAATAGGAAGAATTGGCATCATAAAAATGATTCTCCCATATTGACTCATAAATTCAATGCTATCCAATAAAATTCTAATAGGCATTTGGACAGGAACTAGACAAGCTGATTCTAGAGTCATATGCAAAACTAAACAAACAAGAAGAACCAGGAAAATTCAGGGGGAAAAAAAGAGCAATGAGAAGGCACTAGCCCTACCAGATTTTAAAATACACTCTTAAGGGCCACAACAATTGGTACTATGGTATTCATTTGTGAAAAGAGACATACCAATGGACTAGAACAAAAAGTCCACAAATACATATAGGTATTTAGTATATGACAGAGAAGGCATCTCAAATTAGTGGGGTCAATATGGACTTTTTAGTCATTGGTGTAGGGACAACTAGGTAGCCATCTGAGGAGCACCTTTCTAATGATGAAGCCCAGATATCTTCAAAAACAATTGAAAATTTTAGCATGACCTAGCTATGTCTTTGTATTTAAAGTGAGTTTCTTAGACAATCCACAGAATGGGAGAAAATATTTGCAAACTACTCATCTAACAAGGGATTAATAACTAAATATATAAGGAGCTCTAACAACTAAATAGGAAAAGATCAAATCTGATTACAAAATGGGTAAAGGATCTAAATAGACATTTCTCAAAAGAGACATACAAAGGGCCTACAGGTATATGAAAAATTGCTCAACATGATTAGTCATCAGAGAAATGCAAATCAAAACTATAATGAGGTATCATCTCACCCCCATTAAAATGGCTTTTATCAAAAAGACTGGCAATAATAAATGCTGGTGAGGATGTATAGAAAGGGGAACCCTCGTACACTGTTGGTGGGAACATAAATTAGTGCAACTACTATGTAAAACAATATGGAGGTTCCTCAAAAAACTAAAAATAGAACTACAATCTGACCCAGCAATCCCACTGTTAGGTATATATCCAAAAGAAGGGAATTCAGCATATTAAAATATCTTCACTCCCATGTTTATTGTAGCACCATTCACAACAGCCAAGATTTGGAATCTACCTGTGTCCATCAGTGTATGAATGGATAAAGAAACTGTGGTACATATACTCAATGGAATATTATACAGCCACAAAAAAGATTGAAATCCTGCCATTTGCAACAACATGAATGGAACTAGAGAATATTACGTTAAATGAAATATGCCAAGCACAGAAAGACAAATTTCGCCTGTTCTCACTCATATATGGGAGCTAAATATTAAAAACAATTGATCTCATGGAGACAGAAAGTAGAATGAAGGTTACCAGAGGCTGGGAAGGGTAGTGGGGTGGGGGAGAATAAAGTGGGCATGGTAAATACATGCAAAAATATATTATAGTTAGATAGAATGAGCAATATTTGATAGCATAACAAAGTGACTATAATCAACAATAAGTTAGGGCATACCTTAAAATAACTAAAAGAATGGAATTGGATTGTTCTTAACAGAAAGAAATGATAAATGTTTGAAGTGATGGATACCCCAATTACCCTGACTTGATTAATTCATATTGTATGCCTATATCAAAACATCACATGTACCCTATAAAGATATACAACTATTATGTATTCATAATTAAAAATTTTAAAAGTAAAATAAAATAAAATGGGTTTCTTATAAACAGCATAGAGTTGTATCTTCTTTTTATTTTAATCCAATGACCATCTGTCTTTTAGACTACTCACATTTTCACATTTCAAGAAACTACTAGACAGGTGCAGTGGCTCATGCCTATAATCCCAACTCTTTGGGAGGCCAAGGTGGGGAAATAGCTTAAGGCCAGGAGTTCAAGACTAGCCTGGGTAACATAGCAAGATCCTGTCTCTAAAACATTTTTTTTAAAATAAGCCAAGCATGGTAACATGTGCCTATAGTCCTAGCTACTTGGGAGGCTGAGGTAGGAGGATCACATGAGCTCAGGAGTTTGAGGTTGCAATGAGCTATGATCATGCCACTACACTCCATCCAGCCTGGGCAGCAGAACAAGACTCTGTCTATCTATCTATCTGTCTGTCTGTCTATCTATCTATAAATAAATAAATAAAACTACTTGATATGATGGGATTAAAATCTACTTAAAATCTACTATCTTGTTAGTTGTTTTCTTATTTATTCTATTTGTTCTCCCCCCCTTTTCTGTTTTCTCTAGGTTTTGTTGAGCATTTTCTATTATTCCATTTTGTCACCTTTATTGACATTATTTATACCTCTTTTTGTTAACTTTTTAAATGTTTGCCCTAGGGTTTACAATATATATTTTTAAATAATCTGAGTCTTCCTTCAAATAATATTAGACCACTTCACAAGGAGGGGTTTTAATGCATATGTTTAATATTTCAAATGTGAACAACTGTTTTTCATAAATATTTCAGGCATATATTACCACAGCAGCTCCCGCTTGTGCCTCGATACCTAACTTCCTTTCCCTCAAGAGTGTGCTCATAGGAATACTGGTTTTTCTTGACCCTGACTACACTGCTTTTTCCTCCCTTTGGGATCATATCTAGGTATTGTATATACTACACACCAGAATAGGCATTAAATTTGAGAAAGGATCTTCATGCTCACCTTGGGCTTAAGTGCCCTCAGATCCAGTTTCTGCCCTTTCTTGCTCTGCCACATGTTGGCACGGGGAGGGAAGGGACAACTCTTGTAAACTACATTTTGGGGCCCCCTTCCAAGTGGCTTCCAGGTAGATTTATCAAATGAGAGGCACAGGTGAGAGACTAGAGGGTGGCAGGAAGAGAGAAGCCAAGGTAGGTATCTCTACCCCTCTCAGATGCCTTCTCTCAGATGGTGGCTATGTGTTCTCCATGACTGAAGCTCCCACTGGAAAGCCCTCCCTCTGGGTCCCATGTCTCACTAGGCAGCCCCCATAGTGATTCTAGTTGCTGCCAGGTGACCTCAATCCTGGGCTCTGGTGATACTATCTTCTCCCTATGTCAGCTTTAGGGGTGACAGTGGCTTCCTGCTGTTGCTCATCTCTAGGTTGTTCCAGCACACTCTGGCTTCTCAGTGCTTCTAATGCCTTGGTTAACAGTTGCCTCCTACTGAACTACCTGCCTTTTTTTTCCTTATTGGATTGGGAAGACTTCATATGCCAAATCAGACCTCCATCCTTTACCAGATTTCCCCACGATGGATAAAAATTGCTACAGTATTAACATCTTGTCTGTGTCTCTCTTCAGTACTATCATAAACACTCTGCACAAACCTGCCATTGAAAATAGACAATTCTCTTATTCATACCACTGAAGGGAATCATTTTGGCTCATTCATAACCTACTCTATTAATGAATGCAATCTTTTTATTCTCTAGTTCTCTCAGCAGCAAACATGTACAGCAGCCAACAGAGTTCTAGACTAAAACAGATAGTCCATGGTAGGTTTGTTTTAAGTATATATTTTTGTGTATATAAACATGCTTAACTGAATAAACACACAGACACACACACAAAGTCCACAGTTCAAGGAAAATAAATACCAAAAACAGAGTGTATGTGTACGTGGGTTATAATAAAAAGAAAGATCAAAAGTTCTTTATAGAATTAAGGCTTCCATAAAGAACATATACGACAAACCCACAACTAACATTATACTGAATGGGAAAAAGCTGAAAGCCTTGCCTCTAAGAACTGGAACAAGACAAGAATGACCACTTTCACCACTTCTATTCAACACAGTACTGGAAATCCTAGCCAGAGCAATCAGGCAAGAAAAACAAATAAAAGGCATACAAATTGGAAAAGAAATCAAATTATCCCTCTTTGCAGATTACATATTATATTTAGAAAAACTAAGAACTCCACCAAAAAACCCTTAGATCTGATAAACAAATGCAAATCAACATATAAAGATCAGTAGCATTTCTATATATCAATAATGAAATAGCTGAAAAAGAAATCAAGAAAGAATCCCATTTAACAATAGCTACAAAAAAATACTTAGGAATAAATTTAACTAAGGTGGTAAAAGACCTGTACAAGAAAAACTATAAAACACTAATGAAACAATTGAAGAGGACAAAACAAATGGAAAGACATCTCATGCTTATGAATTAGAAGAATATTATTAAAATGACCATACCACCCAAAGCAATCTACAGATTCAATATAATCCCTATCAAAATAGCAATGTCATTTTTCATGGAAATAGAGAAAAAATCCTAAAATTTGTATGGAACCAAAAAAGAACCTGAATAGTCAAAGCAATCCTGAGCAAAAAGAACAAAAAGATGCTGGAGGCATCACATTACCTGACTTCATAAAATACCACAAAGTTATACTAACCAAAATAGCATAGTATTGGTATAAAAATAGGCACATACACCAGTGGAACAGAATAGAGAACCCGGAAATAAATCCACGTATTTACAGCCAATTGATTTCAACAAAGGTGCCAAGAACATACACTGGGGAAAGGACACCGTTTTCAAAAAACAGTGCTGGGAAAACTGGATATCCATATGCAGAAGAATGAAACTAGACCCCTGTCTCTTACCATATACAAAAATCAACTCAAAATAAATTAAAGTCCTAAATGTAAGACCTAAAATTATAAAACTCCAAAACTACTAGAGGAAAACAGGGGATGTCTACGGCCATACCACCCTGAACGCACCCAATCTCATCTGATCTCAGAAGCTAAGCAGTGTTGGGCCTGGTTAGTACTTGGATGGGAGAAAACAGGAGAAACACTACAGGACATTTTTCTAGGCAAAGATTTTATGGCTAGGACCTCAAAAGCATAGGCAACAAAAACAAAAATGGACAAATGAGACTATATCAAACTTAAAAGCTTCTGTACAGCAAAAGAAATGATCAACAGAGTAAAGAGACAACCTGTAGAATGGGAGACAGAGTTTGCCAACTATTCATCAGACCAGGGGCTAATATCAAGAATATACAAGGAACAAAAATCAACACCAAAAAAAAAAAAAAAAAAAAAAAAAAAGAAAGAAAGAAAGAAAGAAAAGAAAAGAAAAAAAGTCCCACAAATAATGCCATTAAAAAGTGGGCAAAGGGCTGGGCGTGGTGGCTCATACCTATAATCCTAGCACTCTAGGAGTCTGAGGCAGGTGGATCGCTTGAGCTCAGGAGTTCAAGACCAGCCTGAGCAAGAGCAAGACCCAGTCTCTACTAAAAATAGAAAGAAATTAGCTGGACAGCTAAAAATATATAGAAAAAAAAATTAGCCGGGCATGGTGGCACATGCCTGTAGTCCCAGCTACTTAGGAGGCTGAGGCAGAACGATCGTCTGAGCCCAGGAGTTTGCAGTTGCTGTGAGCTAGGCTGGAGCCACGGCACTCTAGCCTGGGCAACAGAGTGAGACTCTCTTTCAAAAAGAAAAAAAAAAGTGGGCAAAGGACATAAATAGCCATTTCTCAAAAGAAGACATACAAATGGTCAACAGGTATATGAAAAAATGCTCAACATCACTAATCATCAGGAAAATGCAAATCAAAACCACAATGAGATATCATCTTACCCAAGTTAGAATGGCTATATTAAAAAGACAAAAAAAATAACAGATGCTGGCAAGGATGCAGAGAAAAGGGAACTCTTATACACTGCTGGCGGGAACGTAAAATTAGTACAGCCATAGAAGACAGTATGGAGAATTCTCAGAAAACTAAAAATAGAACTACCATATGGTCCAGCAATCATACTACTGGGTACTAATCCAAAGAAAAGGAAGTCAGTATATCAAAGGGATTACTGTACCCCATGTTTACTGCAGCACTATTCACAATAGCAAAGATATGGAATCAACCTAAGTGACCATCAACAGATGAATGGATAAAGAAAATTTGATATATACATAATGGAATACTACTCAGCCATAAAAAAGAATGAAATTCTATCATTTGCAACATGAATGGAATGGGAGGTCATTATGTCAAGTGAAATAAGCCAAGCACAGAAAGACAAATATCCTACGTTCTCACTCATATGCAGGAGCTAAAAAAGTTTATCTCATGGAGGTAGAGAGTATAATGATAGATTCCAGAGGATGGGAAAGGCAGGGGGGTAATGAAGAGAAGTTGATTAATGGGTACAAACATACAGTTAGATAGAAGCAGTAAGTTCTAATGTTCAATAGCAGAGTAGGGTGACTATAAAGATCAGTAGCATTTCAATATACTGTTAACAACAGTATATTGTATATCTCAAAATAGCTAGAAGAGAGGACTTGAAATGTTCCCAACAAATAGAAATGATAAATACTCGAGGTGATGCATACCCTAAATACCCTGACTTGACCATTACACATTCTATGCACGTAATAAAATATCACATGTACCCCATAAAAATGCACAATTATGTATCAATAAAAAAAAAGTGGTTTTTTTTGAGACAGAGTCTCGCTCTGTTGCCCGGGCTAGAGTACCATGGCATCAGTCTAG
>CAUYRT010022787.1:0-31456 GCA_963574885.1 Lepilemur ruficaudatus
GAGTGCCGTGGCGTCAGCCTAGCTCACAGCAACCTCAAACTCCTGGGCTCAAGCGATCCTTCTGCCTCAGACTCCCAAGTAGCTGGGACTACAGGCATGCGCCACCATGCTTGGCTAATTTTTTCTGCATATTTTTAGTTGTCCAGCTAATTTCTATTTTTTTTTTTTTTTTTTTTTTTAGTAGAGACAGGTTCTCGCTCTTGCTCAGGCTGGTCTCCAACTCCTGAGCTCAAACGATCCACCCACCTCGGCCTCCCAGAATGCTAGGATTACAGGCGTGAGCCACCACGCCCGGCCGCCTTTTCCATCTTAAAGATGCACTAGCCAAAAAGAAGCCAAATACTGTGGGGTATTGGCTCACATTCTGTGTTCATGTCTCTCAGTTTAAAAACAGACATTGACTGCACTGGACAAAACTACTCCAAGCAGGAGTAAGAATATGACTGGGTTGGTACAAATCAACAGACACGTTAGAATCACAGCCCAAAGGGCACACCCTGTGGATCTGTTAGATACTAGTACCATTTTAGTCAATAATCCAAATGGGGAGTAAGGAGACCCTTTTACCAAATATACTATAATATATGGGTCACAGATAAACATCTCAGCTACTTTCTAACCTAAACATGACAGCTGTAATCATTTTGGTGAAGTAATTTAAGACACTAAAACTAAGCTGCTTCCCCTCCCTCCCTAATAACTCCAATAAGCCCAACTTTGATTTAATCATTGCTTCATGCATTTTTTCACCAATGAGTGGCTCATTCTCACAAGCTATCCTTTACCTAGGGCCTGAAACTAGGAGCCTGAAATTTCATCCCTCCACCCCCTGCCCTTTCATACAAAAGCCATATTGGGTAACAGGTCCAAGGACAAAGGTGGGAGCTGTACCTGGGCAGCAGAGGTGAAGTCCATGTACTGGTGGCACTGCTCACAGTGGTGGAAAGTGTTGTAGGCTGCATATTTGGTCAGCATCATGGACATGGTTTCTCGTTTCCTGGGCTCCTCAACTTTGGATTCCTTTATTACTTCTGTGTATAAAGGGGGGAAAAATCCTATGATAACACATGTCTCCCCCATGCCTGGGGAAAAAAGTCCCCTCCTCCCCTAAAGGACTTTTCCAAGGATTCAATAATTTATGTTCTGAGAAGCAGATATGAAAATTACAAGACGATATGCATGTGTGTAAGGGAGAAAAGAGAAAAACAGATTTAAGCTGCCCTCAAAGATTTAACTGCCCCAGGCCTCCTGCCTTGATTTAGGTTCCCCATGACCTTCAAAGAAGGTAGGTTTGGCTCCAATTGTACTGACCTTGTTTGACCCCTGCCAGCTTCTCAGTATATACCAGGCTCATCAGACTGTACTTGGGATCGTGCACACTGACGTCAAAAGGCATTTTACTGAAGCTCTCGATGTCAGGCCAGGGCTCTCCCTCTGACTGGCTCACTTCACTGCTTTCACTGTGATCTGGGACAAGAAGACAGTGCACAGAGAAGGCAGATTGACCTTCCTTCCTCCTAAGCATCAGAGAGTGAGTTTTTATGAAACATAAAGCCTACATGGGTGGGCAAAGCCATTTTTGAAAAATGAGTTTCTCTGTCCCAGGGTAGAAGGAGCCAGAATTCTTCAGACCCAAGCTGAAAGGAATGTTTGTCCTCACTGGCCCCCCAGCACTAGTCTCTACAGACTCAGTTTATAAACTCCCATATCTATAAGATCAACTGAGCCTTATAAAAGCTTGATTAATTTTGATGATCTAAATTGTTTTACAATTTTAGCTGTGGATGTTAAGATGTTGACATCCAAGAGATTTTAGGATGCACTGAGCAAGATTCCCAATGTTTCCCACACGTTATTGTTGCAGAATCACCTGGGGAGCTTGTAAGACTCCCCGCACTCAAGCCACATACCCCAGAACGGTTAAATCAGTGTATTTAAAGCACTGACACAGTGGCAGACACACAGTAGGTATCCAACAATGATGACTGTTAATAATAATTAAAATTTATAGGATCAAAAAATAGCTTAAGACAACTTTCAGAGGGGATAAAGGAACAAATGCACTTTCATAAAAAGTCTAAAGACTGGAAGTACAGCTATTATCTTTTAACATGAGTAATACCATTTATTTTTACATCCCTGAGCTAAAGTTTGTGCTTTAAAGTTTCAAAATTATTCTAGTTTTTTAAAAAGGTGTCCTTGTGCCTCCTCAGAACACTGTTGCATTAACCTGCACTAAAAAGAGGGAGAAGGAAGAAAGCCACACTAATAGTGTATCTCACTACAAAGGCCAGGATCTCCTGTCAAATGGGCTGTAACAGACTCTCAGCTCACAGACACAGGGTGAGATTCCAGATCACTGTGGCATGATCCGAGGATAAAACCAAAGGCATCACTCTGTTGTGGTGCCAAGGAGCCTGGTGGGAAAGCTGGCAGGAATGCCAGGGCCCGGACTCCTGGTCTGCTTGGCTCTGGCTTTGCCCTTCTGGGCCCTGCCCCCTTCCAGGCGTCTGGGGTGTTGTGAGGCCAACCTGGAGCTCTGGTTATCCTCTGTGGTGGGCCTGGGGAGTTGCTGCAGCTCAGCTAGGGACACAAGGAGACATGGATGGTAAGACAAGATTGTGTGTGTGTGTCTAAAATCATGGGTGGGAATTGATGAAGAATGGAAATAGTGCTGAAGCCATAGTAAAATGATTAAGTATGTATGATTTTACTTACTCTTGGCCTGCACTTAAACTAGTCCCTTGGGCTGGTCACGGAACATAGGTCCAACTATTTAGGTAAAACAAGTGTGGTGAGATCTTTAAGAGCTAACTTGATAGATGATGCCAAGGGCTTTCCCTATTCTGGACTCATCTTTGAGGGGCCTGAGGAGAACTTCTAGCTGGTAGCCTCACTGCCTCCCCACAGCTCCCCTCCAGCATGGTTCTGAGATGTGACGCCATAGGTTTGAGGCCACTGTTCTTAACCACAGAATGGAATTGTCTCCCTGGGGTTAGATGGCTGGAAGGATCCTGCTCTGCACACTGACTCCCACAGCCCTGTGGAGCACTCACCCCTGTATCTTACTGCAAATGGAAAGGGATTTTGTTTGTGAAGCCAGCATTCGGTTCTACACATTATAGTAATTCTATGCCTTCACTCAGAGCCTGTGGTTAAAATATAAAATATACTCTAGCTAACCAACCAAGGACTAATATCCACAATATAAATATGCCCTGGATGCTTAAGCAGTTGAATACTACACATTGAATTTTATAACAATTTGACCATCTAGGCAATTAATCTATCTAACAGGGCTTTATAAAATGCCTCTGTGCCCAGCACCGTGCTGGACATTGTGGAGAGGGGGAGGCCAGAAGTAGAATACTCCATCTCTGACCTCAAGGAGCTAAAAAAAAAAAAAAAAAAAAGCCACAGTTTACGTAGAACTATTTGCTGGGCATATTTTCTTTAACCTCACAATAACACTGTAAGTTAGGTATTGTAGAAATCCCAGAAGGCAGAAGCAAACTCCCAGGATTTAGTGTTTAATGTCTTTAATCTTGCCCCTCAACTGCCCCCCACGGCTCTGGCTCAGAACTCACCAGCGTTGATCTCCTCCTCGTCATACACATCCACCTCCAGCAGCCTGATGAGCATGCGGAAGAGGATCCTAAGGAACTGTAAATAGGAGCCAGTCTTTCCCACCTGATGGAAATATTTTTCATTGGGGAGGGGTGGGACGAGGGGAAGAAAAAAGAAAAGAGAGTTCACACCTTGGCTCTTCAGTGTTGCCTTCTGCCTCTCGGAGGCCTGAATGAGGTCCTTGTTGTTCTGTCACACCCACTCCCCACCCTGCAAGATGTTCCCTGGCTTCTTCCTTCCTGGGGAAGATGCACCAACACTAGCCCATGACAGGGCCCAGCCCGGCCCGGCCCTACCTGGGGAGGCCCAGTCAGCAGCAGCCGCCGGGGGTGGAAGGTCCGGGTGCCAGAGGCCGGGTCCGGCTGGTTGCTGTAGTCGGCGTGGTGCTGCCTGGCAGAGGTCCACTGCCTGTAGTAGAGGGATTGCTCCTCGCTGCTCATGTCCCTGTGCAGGAATGGCCGCAGGGAGCTCACCCAGGCCACATCGGCGTGGGGCAGCAGGGATGAGGAGGACGGCAGCTTGCCACCCTTCTGGGAGCCCAGAAGGCTGTAGGCCGCTTTGGATAAGATCACTATTGGTGGCAGGGCTGCATGCAGGCCCCTACAGCCTCTGATAGGCTGTCCTGGCCACGGAAGGGTCCTAGGTCCCGAGGAGGATGACGAAGGCTTGGAGGTGGTGCTGCTCGCCACCTGGGGGCCCAGGGAATCGCACTCCTGCTTTAGAGCCTCCCCAGCTCCGGCTATGCTGGCGGAGACCCCTTCATCCAGCCCTACGCTGGTGGCTGGGCTCTGGAAGCTGGGGGTCAAGGACTGCTTCTGGGACTTGTCGGCTGCGCTGGAAGAGCTTACCCCATTCTCCATAATGGAACCTGAAAGAGGAAGGACAGAAGCCACCCCGTGCCCACCCTGTTACTGATGCTAAGGTGTGCTCCTCCCACGCTCCTGGCCTCTCTGTGAGGGAGGCAAAGGCCAAGAAAGCAGCTGAAACCTTGCTCAGCTCTGCGGCTACAGATCCTGTGCTCAAAATCTTCCCTTTGCCTCGATGTCCTCCCTGGCCCATCCCACTCCCTTGCCCTGGCTTCTCGGTGGGTTTGGCCAATAGGAAACACCAGCAGGAATTTGGTTCTTTCTTTCCCAGCTTCCTCCTGCATGGTCACCCTAGGTTGGCCACCTTTCTCTACTGAGGGCTTTGGCTCAGGTCCCAGTAACTGTTCCCTTCTCTCACTTCAGGCCCAGTGGTCCAGTGGCGGGCAGGGCTCCCTGGGATTAACTAGACCCCAGTTCTACACCACCCCTGACTCCTTTTCTAAGCCCCTGTCTTTGTAATAGTCACTTCATTAAACTCTCCTCAAATGACCTCAGTTGGATCTGCCATCTGATTCCTTCTAGGACCCTGCCCAGTACAGGCTGCATATTCAGGTCCTACTCCAATGGCTTCTGGGAGCCGAGGACCTCACGCTTCGGGCTGTGGATAAACTCCTGGCTGCAGCCACTTCCATGGACTCCCAAACCAGGGCTGGGGGGTGTCACCATGCGAAGGCATAATCCACTCCAAATGAGGTGTTGCTCTTCCCCAAAGTATCCCTGCACATTTGGCAACTAACTTCCAATATGCTTTTTCCTCAAAGAGATCAGCCACTCTTTGGTTTGAGGACAAACAGAAGCTCATTATATTGAGGACTAACGGCCCTCTCTGAACCCAGATAGGTGCTGTCCAGGCATGTAGGTCAAATCCCAACCTGGGGGAATCCTGAATGAATAGCCATCGACTGGAGGTTATCAAATCAAGTCACTCCACCTGCTCATCCGGCTTTCGTGTCTTTCCATCTTACGGGAGACCTCGCCCTTCCCCTCACAGCCCTGGGTTTCCTGAGCAGTGAGCCCTTGTATCACCTCAGAGTGGCCTGTGGGGAGGGAAACTAAGTAGCCAAAGGCAAACCATTACCTCTGTCCAAGTTAATTGGAGCAAGGACAAGAAAACTGTGGGGCAGCTCTGCGAGTGAAGGGAAAGGTAGGCATGTGACTGAAGGACCATGGGAAGGAAAACAGACTCCCCCTCCTCACCATTCCTTCCTGGTGCTGGACTGCAAAAGGCTCCAGGTGTGCTGGCTCCCCCTCTCTGCTGTTACCCTGTACTATCCTCTGAACCTCTTGACTATTCTGAACTCTCTCTGAAGTCTCAGAAAACTGTGCACCTGTAGAGGTGGGGTTAAGCGAGGTAGAGCAGTAACCACAGTAGCCCTAACCCCTGGCTGGGGAGGCAGCTGGGCGGACCCAGGGGAAGGGCAGTCCTCAGGCTCCCGGGACTGAGGGTCACTCCAGGCAGAAGACCCACGGATCCCTGCCTCCTTAGCTCCCCCATGGAGCTGCCCAACACTTGCTGACAGAATGAACAGGAAGACTAGTGCTTTTGGACACAAAATTGTGTGTGTGCTTCCTTGTATACGTCATCCACGTGATCCAGAATGATCTCAATGAGAGTTTAAAAAAGGGAAAGAAGGAGGGACATGTGACCCAACATTGCTGGTGGTTACCTCTGGTAGTGGGACTATGTTCCATTTTTAATTTCTTCTTTGTACTTTGTTACATTCTCCAAGTTTTCTGCATTAAGCTTCATCACTTTTTTTTTTTTTTAAAGACAGGTTCTAGCTCTGTCACCCAGGCTCTGCACCCAGGGTGCAGTAGTGCGATCACAGCTCACTGCAATCTCCAACTCCTGGTAATCCTCAAGTAATCCTCCTTCCTCAGCCTACTGAGTAGCTGAGACTACAGGTGCATGCCACTACACCTGGCTAATTTTTAAATTTTTTGTAGAGATGGGGTCTCATCATGTTTGGCCAAGCTTTATTACTTTCATAATCAGAAAAAAATGGAAATAATGTTGGATTTGCTGTAATACAATTTATCAGAAGAAAATTCATGCTGGGCGCTGCCATAAGACATACAGTAATTGTGTAAGAGAGGGGACTCACTTTCATGCATGCTGCATGGGGGATCTTCGCAATCGACCAGTGGCCCCAGAGTAGCCTTCAGTAACAAATGCTTGCCTTTATGTATTTAGAAAAGTCAGTCATTCAAACAAACATTTTGTGCCAGGTACTAAGCCACTTAGCACAAACTTACAGCTTTAGGACCTAGAAGAACAGGGCCCTTGTGCAAATATGAGATGTATAATAACTGTGAGAAGATTGAGGGTGGGAAAGACTAGGGAAAATGGTTCAGGCTGGGGTTGATAAAATGTATTATATTTAGCCTATCTCCAAGCTCTTCATTAAGATTTTACCCAGAGAAGTATTTTGTAGCTGTTCAACAGTCATGTTTTCCAAGTATTGCTGAGGTCTGGAGAGGATGCCGGAGTCACCAAGGGCTCCTCTGAAGCCCTGGGGTGTCAGTAAAAGCCTCTGCCTTCCACACTCCTACCTGCCTCCTCACTCCCATCCCTCACATCTGGGAAAGAGAAAAGAAAGTACTGACCCGAAGTTCCAGTGACAGCACTACTGTTGCTCTGGGGCCGCTCCAGGTCGATCAGCAGTTCATCGGAGTCATTCTCGCTGACAGCAGCTCTCTCCTGCTCCTTCCCACTGAGGTCCAGGGCAACAGTGGGTCCCCGGATGACCTCTTTTGAGACATAGCAGCATGCCAGACCCACCTCCTGCTCCAAGGCCGTGCGAGTTAAATAGCTTGAGTCAATTAACCGGAGGTCACAGTACTTCAAAGACCTGAACAAAAGTAATTATGTTGTTGGTGAGTCCATCTGGCCGGGCACGCAGTGTTTACGTATGCCTGAAGATCTGAACACATCAGGCAGCAGTTAGAAGCATGGGTTTCCGTGTGACGTGAGCCTTAATTTAAACCTCAGCTCTGCCACCTCCCAGCTGTACTGACCTTAACTGCTTTGTGCTTCACTTTATTCAAGTATAAAATAGAGCTAATAACAGTGCTGGGCTCCTATGGTTATTGTAAGGAATGAATGGCCTGCCACACATAAGGCACCCAGAGTAAGCATCCAGTTATTGCTTTTGCCATTGTTGTTGCCTTCCCATCTATGGAGCCTAGATCCTTGAGGTGGGGTGGGAACAGCAGATTAACAAAGAAAAAGCACTTAAAAAATCCTTGCCAGGTATGGTGGCTCACGCCTCTAATCCTGCCACTTTGGGGAAAATTTTTTGCCTAGGCAGGAGGATTGCTTGAGACCAGGAGTTCAAGACCAGCCTGAACAAGGGTGAGATCCCTGTCTCTACAAAAGAACAGAAAAATTATTGGTGGGGTGGTGGCTTGGGCCTGTAGTCCCAGCTGCTAGGGAGGCTGAGGTGGGAGGATGGCTTGAGCCCAGGAGTTTGAGGTTACGGTGAGCTATGATCATGACATTAGCCTCTAGCTTGGGTGACAGGGTGAGATCCTCTCTCAGAAAAAAAAAAAAAATCCTGCTTTTCCTCCCTGCTCGCCCTGCTTGGATGCACAGACATTTCTCAGATGTGTCTCTCTCCCATTCCCAGAAATGCTGGCTATCTCCGCACAGTTGAAAGAGAAAATAAAGGAAAACTGTATTTCCTATATCCCTGCATAAAACAATTCTCTTCTCATTACCTGCCGAACAAACAGAATGACGGTGCATCAGCCAGGTTTTAATAATCAGTTCAGCTGGGCAACTAATGTAAAGTAGAATAAATTATTGAAACTGTACCTGGGAAAGGTTTCTCCAAGAGGATCTTTGCCAGTTAATATCACTATACAAGGCAGACCTTCTAAATCTTGGTACGTCCGTGGGATCCACTCTTCTGGTTCGTTTCCTCTCCAAGTCTGTGGAAAGAGATGCATGTGACAAAAGTGAAACTCATTTAGGTTTCCCCTTTTTACAGCTTCCTATACAGATTGTAAACACACTGTGCTTCCAAATGATTTCCAGTAAGTGTGTGTGTATATACACATATTTTAATTGCTACTAAGAAGCAGATATAAGACACTTCCGTAAGAACAAGGCCTGCAGTTTTTATCTCAATAGGATAAAATGGGAGATCTTGGTATACCTCATGCGTTAGCCACACAGGCCAAAAAAACATACAATGTGAAAAATTCCACTAGTGATGCAAACCTTACAGAAATCCTGGCTAATCTACCTGATTCAAGGCACTTAAACATACATTCTTCAAATAATGGACAAACTCTTGGGATTGGTTGACTAAGGAAGACAGTTTCAGTTGTGAATGACTCAGAAAAGAATTTCAGAACTCCATCAAAACAGACATTTTCACCAATAATGAACCACTTCTGATGGTTATTTTCCCTCTTTCTTACTTTATTGATTTTTAAAATAACTGGCAATTATTTGCTTAGAGATTCCAAAGAGTCTTTCACCAAAAGGTTAAAAATATAACCAGATCTGGATCAAGAAAACAAAAACAAAAAAAACCTGCCCCATGAGTCCAATGTGAAGGCTATAAGTAAAATCATTTCTATTCCAAAATTGTTTGCTTTATATCAGGTAATATTATGTACGGTTCCCTTTGACATGAAATAGTATGGAAAATTGAATTTTGGTAAAGAATATTTTTCTAGGATTTAAAAAAAATTCTTTTTTTAAAATTGAAAGAGTAATTTTACTACTTGGAAGAGTAATGCAGTTTGCTCATAGTTTCCCAAAGAATCTAGTCACCAATTTCTCATCTATATTAACACATATATACATACATACACACACATGTCTTTAATAAATGGAGCATCAATCTTGAAGACAGAACTATATCATTGAAAAAATTCCAAATTGAAAGATGTTCAAAAGTGAAAAGATCTTATATATTTTTCTATTTTAGAACAGAAAGAAAATAGACCATCTCTTAAGTAGATAAGGTGGTTTCTGCTACATACTTTTATTAAGTATGTAGCATCTGACTGCTTTTTATTAGCTTTCTAGGAGGAGTTATAAGAAATGAACTGATAATGCTTCAGGGAACAAAAACTAAGAAGTGAGGTGTTAAGTAATGCATACAATTTTATTTTGAAATAGACTGTACTTCCTTTGCTAAGCATAAAATGGGATAAAAAGAAATCCACCAGGCAAGATATAATATGGTTTGATTAATGATTTGCTGATGTCTAGAAAAGGCTCACTAAAGGAAAATCAGTCTTTAGAAATAAATATACTCACAATTACTTCAAATGAAATTTCCATAATTTATAAAACTGGAAGAACCTTAACTATTCTTGTGCTTTTACTTGTTGCCCAATATGTTATTATATATATGCATACTGAGGGGAAATCAGTGGATCTAAATAACTGTTTACAAGTTTGAGAGACTTTCTATGTCTTTAGAAAAAGTCAGACTGGCAAAAAGATTTTTAAAATCCTAGAAAAAATATTATGCACAAAAATTCAATTTTCCATACTATTTTATGTGAGAAGGAACCATAACATTACCTGATTTAAAGCAAACAATTCTGGAATAGAAATAATTTTACTTATAGCATTCACATTGGACTCATGATATCCCTGACACTGGGATTCTCTGGGAATGTGTTTTGTCTCCCAGAAACCATCTATGGATCATGGTTCCAACAGGAATAACGAGGTTGGGTTATAATGATGGGATAACAGATATAATGTCTTACTATTACACATGAGATTTTCAGAAGATTATTAAACAAATCTCACTTCTGATCAATCAGACCAAACCCACTATAAAATGCTCTTCCATCACACTGCTACTTCTGATGAAAGGCGGCTGCAGATCTTCCATGGATTGACCATGCCCCCCAGATGAATTTACTACAGAGAAACTTAACACAAAAAACTACGTAATCATTGGGTTCAAGGATAATACAGGGCTTAAGGCCAAGGACATCCAATGAAAGCTTCACATGCCTTCTGGAGGAATGGCTTGATTGACTGATTGATTGACAGGGCCTCGCTCTGTTGACCAGGCTATGGTGGAGTGGCATGATCACAGCTCACAGCAACCTCAAACTCGTGGGCTCAAGTGATCCTCCTGCCTCAGCCTCCTGAGTAGTACAGGCATGCATCACCATGCCCGGCTAATTTTTTTAAAAAATTTTTTTGTAGATATGGGGTCTTACCATATTGTTACTCAGGCCAGTCTCTATCTCCTGGCCTCAAGCAATGGAACTGATTTATTTAGATTTAAGCTTTGTATCCTTCCAAAGGGCTCATCATCACTTATACGTTAACCACAATACATAACAGGATAATTAGGGCTAAGCACAAAAATGAGATCACATAATGGAAAAAGTGTTGCATTTTACCTAAGACTAGAGATAAAAGGCACACCCGTGCAATCCTGAAAATAAAGGGGGTTGGTAACTTAGAAATAGGTGAACCAAAATCTACCTGGCAAAACGAAGTTTTGTTTAGGCTGTGAACATCGAAACAGGATCTCATAATTTTTCTCCCAATTAGAGAGTAGCAAAAGAATGGGTTGATGTGATCCAGTGGTTTTGAGAACATGGGACTCTCTTATGTGTAGTTGGTGCCTGGCAGCTACTCATACCAATTGATGGAGATACTGCTGCTTTGAGAAGTAACTACTTGAGAACTCCTTTGTTTATGGCACAGCGGTCCTCAACCCTCGCTGCACAGACCAATGGCCCTTTGAAAATCCTGCAGGTGATTCTGATGAGCGAGCAGCCACATGAAGAAACTCAGGCCTTGACTGTGGTTTTCAAACAATGGCCCAGAGGGGCAAATTACTTAGGACCCACTGATTTATATTGACATAATAACTGGCCCTTCTGAACAAATGACCGAAGACTCTGTAAATAGCTACACTTAATCAGTGTCAGTGGAGACCCAGAGAAGACCCTGCAGCCTCAAATCCATTTAGATGCTCTCTGGCAGTAGGTGTGTGAGATCTGCATAGAGTTGCTGATCCAAGTGCCTTTCCAAATTCCTCATCATTATCAGTATTCATCATCATTATTCAATATTGCTTCCAGCGCTTGTCTCAGTGAATTAGTTACTACTCTAAGAAGTGTTTCATTCATCCTAACAATTCTGCTGTAATGAAGTCTATGACTATAATTTAAAATTGTGAATATATATCTATGTATGAAATATAAATGTTACAACTTCTACTAAATATAGGAGTTTGTATGTTTAGACAATTTTATTTATTTTCGTTGTTTATCAAACTAATATATTTTGTTTGCATTTTGGATTATTCAATTTAGGTTAGCTAATAGAATAAAGAGGTTTGCATTTGCAGAATGACTTTTGAACACTAAATAATCATGCCCAAATGAGAGTTCTTAGAGATCATATAGCCCAACTCTTTTATTTTGCAGACAGGAAACTGCAGCCCAAGGTGAAAATACAAATTCCCCAAGACTATGTGCTTTTTTCCCCCCATAAAATTTGTGCTGAACTACATCTTTCCTTTTTTTTTTTTTTTAAAGACAGAGTCTCACTCTGTTGCCCAGACTAAAGTGCCGTGGCATCAGTCTAGATCACAGCAACCTCAAACTCCTGGCTGGGCTCATGCAATCCTTCTGCCTCAGCCTCCCAAGTAGCTGGGACTACAGGCATGCGCTACCATGCCCGGCTAATTTTTTTTTCCTATATATTTTTAGTTGGCCAATTAATTTCTTTCTATTTTTAGTAGAGATGGCATCTCGCTCTTGCTCAGGCTGGTTTCGAACTCCGGACCTTGAGCGATCCACCTGCCTCGGCCTCCCAAAGTGCTAGGATTACAGGTGTGAGCCACCGCGCCTGGCCTGAACTACATCTTTCTTAACCCCATATAGCTTAGTATTTAGCATACAGATACCATGTTGGTCTAACTTGGATGTACAGTGCCTAGCTCAGTTCTATACCTATATGTATGTGGGTATTTGATTAAATGCTCTCCAATAGCTAGGCCATATTGGATTGCAAAAGTCCCCAGAAAAAAACTGAGCCAGGCATCAGGTAGGGAGTTAGGTTAGTTGATTGAGAATTCTACTCCCCCCACCCCCATGCCTGACAGGAGGGGTAGGGGACAAGCAGTCAGGCACTGGCCGTGCAGAGGGAGCAGGGAGGGCCTCAGTCATGCACTAAGCTCCTCTTGGGGACACCTGGCTAAGTCACAGTCCAGCCAAAGCCTTGGGGCTTAGGGTCAAAGCAAGTACAAAGAAAGAACAAATTTTTGAGGAATCCACATGCAAGAGGCCTAGGAGAGGTTCTCTGTGAGTACTGAAGATGAAGCAGGATACTTTACCGAGTCTAGACATGAGCTGACAGGCTAGATGAACAGAAGAGAATCAGTGAGTTGAGGATACTTAAAGTTGTTACCCACAGGGGTCTAAGAGGACAACTTACCTTTTTTTCTGAGAAAACAGATGGCCGTGGGCTACATGCATCTTGAACAAGGTCAATAAACATGGGGTCAAATTGAGTCATCTCATTTTTTGCACCTGCAGTTGGAGAGCATGGAAGACCAACTGCATGCACATGCTAAAAAGGGGCTTGACAGAATCTTTATACACTAGCTCCAGTTAAGAAAGTGAGCATGTTCCCTAGCTGAGCCTTAACATTGTTATGAAGATCAAATTCACACATGTGCAAACATCTGTTAAACTCAGGCTCCTGAGCCACCTATGTGGGATCCCTAGAAAACAGAAACAAATGGTATTTTGAAGGAGAAATGTCTGTCCATTGCTAACCTTTAATCGCGCCACAAAGTGCGTTGCAACATTGAGTTCAGAGGCCGGGTTCCCAAGGATGATCTCAAAACGATACTGCAGCCCCAGCTTGTCACGCACCTCCTGCAGCCGCTCCTTGGCTAACATCGCCAGCTGCACTGAGGGCACCCTGATAATGAGCATGTGTCCCCTCCCACTTTTGTTTTTTCCTGGGGAGCTGATGAGGTCATCCATAATGCTGAGTGTTTCTGGTGTGCTGTGGTCTCGGAGTGACGCCATGGTGGTGAGAGCCATCAGAGCCTCAGAGTACTGCTGGATGAGAAGGTAGCAGCGGACGACCATGCTGTGCAGTCTGGGGTACCTTCAACAGAACACAGGGCACTAGCACTCGGGCAGCAGGACCAGCCAGGGACAGCAAGGCCTGCACAGTAAGAGTGTGGATCTAGCATGGGGAGGAAGGGGTTACTGATCACCGGTGGGGTTTTAGCCCTAGAGTGACACTGGATCCCACATCGCTGGCAGGAAGAGTTGAGCTTCCAAAGCATCTGAGTCATAACCTGTTGGGATAAGTAGCACATTAAGGAGGTTTAGAGATGGCCTAGTGACCTTCACTCCTCAAAGTGTGGTCTGTGGACCAACAGCATCATCCAGCAGCCGCAGCGGCACCTGGCAGCTTGTTAGAAATGCCAACTTACCCCACCCAGACTTACTGAATCAAAACGTGCAGCTTAACAAGACCTCCGGGTGATCTGCATGCACGTTAGATTTTGAGACACACCGGTCTGGTAGGATTAATTGTTGACAGTCACAATGGATCATCCCTGATCCTCACCTCTTGCTGGCAGCATTGGGTTAGAATGGCAGCGTTGTCAGTGTACTTCTCTGATACTTAAAATTACAGTAAAGGAAACTGAGACATTAATAATCTGTGGAGTATCATCCATAAAAAGGATAATTATTATTACCAATTTGAAGTCATCGTCACAGCCGCAGTAACTCTATCTTGCCATAAACTGTTTCTTGGTGCCGGAGAAAACTTGGAGCTGACTGGAGAAATAGCACCCCCTAGTGGTGAGGCCTGGGACCCTGCTCGGTCAAGGCAGCTGAGCAAATCTGAGCCTGGGAGCAACAGCCCTTTCTCCCCGTGGCCTGGACTGCCAGGTAAGAGGCTCACTAGGCAGTTTTTACAATTACAGAGCAGATAGAAAAGGAATCTCTCGTTTTGGTGCTACTTCTCAGAAAACCAGGCCTGATCACAAAATGAGGACAAATGGGCAAAGAGGATCCACTTGCTGGCACGAAGAGGTGCTAGTCCGGAAATAAGTGCTGGTAAAGCAAGGCCGGGGCCAAGCTTGGCCAAGGCTCTCATGGAGCCTGGCACAGTGGGGCTGAGTCTGCCTCTCTTCTAGCTGCCAGCTGGTAGCACATGCAGCCGCCTAGCAGCGGGGTGGGCTAATGGGGGATTTCATCTTTGTTCCACTTCTTCATTCTACTTAAAATACAACAAGTGGTCCACTGGCCTTGCACAGAAAAGCCTTGGGTCAAATACCAATTAGGGTCATCAAATGAATAATAGGTGAATACTTTTGAGGTATTTCAGAGCTGGAAAGGGCCATAGATGCCCTATATTCTAACCACTCTGCCTTTTTGTAGAAGGAGAATGAGGTAAGGGGCAGAGAGAAATTCAGCTACTTATTCCAGGTCATACAGCTAGTCAGAGACAGAGCTGGGTCTGGATTTTAATCAGGTCTCTAATAATGTCTTCACACACTGCAAGGACTGAGCAGGTTGGGGAAAAGTGAAGAAATCCTTCAGTTCAAGCAATCCTGGGCTGGTTCCTTCAGGTGTTCAATAAATCATATCTATCATTAGCCTGGGGTGACTGAGTGAGAGGAAGTAAGCAGAAATGACTAGGTTTAAAGCTTAATGTTTTTTCATGGGCCACGTAGAAAAGCCAAAATTAGAATAAATGGTAACTTTGATATATAGGCATTTAAATTTCACATTCTGAAGTAATTCTAAAGTTAGAAGTGAATAGTTTCCCCAATCTATTATGCTTGCATTAAAATAATTATAATTTTGTAAGTGTCACAGAGGTTGTAATAGAAGTTAATGGGAACATCCTTTAAAATACAAATTATAAAGCTGTGACTGATGTTACTGGGAAAAAGAAATGTCAAGCTGGTGGATGGAGTGGGTGGGTGGGAAACACAGGGGAGAGACTAATGGTATGATTTTAGAAATTTAAGATCACATGTGCTGTTGAAAGGATTAATGTCACAGTGTCAGTTAAGACTTCTCAAATCCAACAGCTGTGAAAATATCACATCCTGCTCCTAGCCTGCTCCCTTTCCTGGGGCGGCATTATACCTTTCCGTACAGGATACATCCACACGTCCTCATTTTTGTTTCTCTTTCTTTTTTCTTAGCAAAATCATAGGGCAAGCTGTTAAATACATGGTTTGTGATCATTTGAGCCAGTTTTAAGAACTAGAGCTTCTAAAAATTAGAAACTGCCTCATAAAATACAGCCCACTATTCCCCCACTGTTGGATGATCAAACGGAGTATTGTGGTGGAGGGCAGAGAGGGACCTCTATTAGGTTAGGTAAACTCTAATGTCTCTGCCTACTCTTTGAGTTTATGATTTAAGGTCAGAAAGGAAAAAACTCTTCCAGAATTTGATCTGGAACTGGGGAGTGAAAAAAAAAAGGGAGAAAAGACAGAAGAGTCATGATCTTAACCCTAAGGTCAGGGACTGGAGGAGGCACCCTGAGAACTACACTCACTTAAATTTTATCTGATCTTTCATTTTTTCCAGTATATACTCCAAATCTTAGTAAAGTTTAGTTTTTACCAAATCATTTGAGGGTATTTGCCTGTGGTAGGTGGAGGAGAAAAGAGGGAAAAATGTAAAATTCTGATGTGTAGGGTCGGGGAGGCCTGAGCTCAGAGGAATGGTTGTTTTGTTGTTGTTGTTATTTTTAAGAGACGGGGTCTTGCTCTGTCACTCAGGCTAGAGTGCAGTGGCATGATCACAGCTCATTGCAGCCTCAAAAGGAATGGTCTTTAATAAGTAAATCCCTCTGTGCCCTTTTAACCTCCTGGTGGTAGCGAGGAAGCATGATTGGGAGATGACTCAGCATAGAGAGTGGGTGCTACGTTCCGCACGGGTCACTGCTTTTCTTTACTGGTCCTGGATGATCATAAAACCCACAGGGATAGAAGGTCATCTTGGGGAAGGCTGTTTTAATTCAGCCTTTGCATGTCATCTTCAAGGGCTCCATCAAACTCTCTGTGGCACTGACACAAAAGGCTTTTGGCTATTTTAGACCTGCAAGGACAGCTAGAGGAAAGGGACAGAAGTCCTTATTTACCTCTCCAAGAGCGTGTTCACCATTTTTTCAAAAGTCTCGTCACATCTCAGAAGTGGGCTTGTGATCCCCCACTGCAGAGACTTGCTGTACTCATTCAAGCCGAAGTACAGCTTCTCCTCGCAGCCCACGTCCTCCTGATTCAAAAGACAGAGCAAAAAACCACTGAGGACAGGATACAGTGTGTCCCCTTCTCAGGGGCGGGGGCGGGGGCGGGGGGGGTAGGGGGGGACAGAAGAATCCCTGTAAGAGGATATTTCCAGGTAGGTAAGGGAAAAAAATTTGTGTTTCGTTAGGTAAGCTGACGCCAACTGTAATCATCTCTGTCTGAGGCTCTAACCTTTCACTTCAAGTGAACTTAATATGTTATTAGTGGAATGTTGACACACTTCCTTAAGGCAGATAGTGACTGCATGGGTGGTTTGCTTTCTTTTTCTTTTGTTCAGATACATAGGTCAGGTAGCTTCAATTCCCGTTTTCTCCTTGCTGGAAGCAACTCTCTAATACTGGTACATATGCTATCCACAGAGCTCCCTGGAGATTGACACAATCAACTCCTCTGTTACAGAAAACAACTTTTTGGGACATCATTTAATAATGGTACCTCATAAAAGCTTATCCTTTTACAAACAAAATTTATTTTTAAAACGGAATATATACTTTTCTGCCTTCCTAAACAGTATACACAGTGTTTAACCTATCTCCCTTCTTGATGACTTGGTTATCACTATGAAAATGAGTAACGGTTTCAGGATGTGACACAAGGGTGCCCTCAGAGGACAAGCCGCTTGTCCTTAAACTAAGAAGCCCCAGGTTATTATGAAAGATTTTTGAGTTCATGGACATTTTTTTTTGCCTCTTTTCTACATTAATTTTTTACAGTAATTTCTTCTTGCTGTCACGTTGTAGTCTCACTTTTATTTGCTATTTATTATGTATTGACATTTTTCTTTAAACACTCTCCAACTCACAAAGGAAATAAGGCAACTTGAAAAAGTCTAATTCGGCCATCAGAGGAAAAAAAAACAAGGGTAAGAGAAATAAGACTGGGTCAGGGACAAAGTTAGTACTCCGCAAAATGCATGCCAGAAGTTTCTGCACACTTTGTTAGATGTGGGCTGCAAGTTTAGTTCTGAGCTTTTCAGTAACCCATCTAAAGAGAGAAGCAATTGTGTAATACAAGGTCAATGAGATCAATGTAAAGCACTACTTAATTAGCAGTTTTTAATTTTTTTGAGGTCCCCCAAACCAGTTAAATCTGCTTGTTGGAACAGGGTTTTTATTGGAGAGTAAACAGGCTTTCTGAGAGGACCAGAGTATGTTCTTATAGATACTAGAAAATTAGAGTACAGACTGAACAACATCTATTTCAGAGGCTTAGAAGCCTTTGCTTCTTTCCTTCTGGGTTTAGCTGTGTTCTGGATAGCTGTGTCAAATAAGTAATTCCAGGGGGAACAAAAGTCATTCATCTACGTATCCTTCCCCATCTGGGCTGCAGGCACAGTCATTTGGAAAACCTTTATCTTGTATTTGATCTTCACATTTCCTCTCACCCTTGGCTCCTATTTCTTCTGGAAAATAAAATCCTATTCCAAGCCTGCTCCCTTTCCTGACGCAGCATTATAATTTGCTGCATCCCCCGTCCTCATTTTTTATTTCTCTCTCTTTTTTCTTAGTAAAATTATAGGGCAGGTTGTTAAATAGATGCCTATGATCAGTTGGAGCCACTATGGTTTTTGAGAACCAGAGCTACTAAAAATTAGAATTCGAAGTGAATTGTCTCCCCAATCTGTTATGTTTGCATTAAACTGTAACTATAGTTTTTAAGTGTTACAAAAGTTATAATGGAAGTGAATGGGACCATCCTTTAAAACACTTATGAAATGGAATGATTTCACTGTAAAGATATATTACACATCGTTCCCATATCGTCTAGTAGTTAGGGGAAAAAAAGATATATTACAAATATCATAAATCATATGACTTATTGAATCAAAATATCTTTGGGGAAAAATGTCCCTTCTCATTACAAAACAAAAACCAAAAACCAAAAACAACCGTCTCCTTCCTGAAGGCTTGCCCTCTCAGTGACCCTCCACCTGCAGCCCTCCCTGTGCTTTGGCTGCCGTCTCTCCCTTTGCTCCAGCCAAACTCTCTGCTCCCCTGACGTTGTTCCCTGGAAGGTCACCAAGGACTCCTAGGCCAACTCCAGCTGCGGTGACTTGTCAGTCCTTGGCCTCACGGCCCTCTCAACAATTCTCTTCATTATTTTCTTCCATGATTTTATCCATAGCAGCTGCTTCCATAATCATTGTTTGTGAAAAAATATTGCAGATCTACACTGTAAAGCCCCGATGTGAACTCCAGTTTTGCATCTACAACGGTGTGCCCACCTCGGTCCTAACTCAGTCAGTCTCATCTGCCCTCCACAAATCAAGTTTCCTCTCAAGCTTTTTTCCCAACTAAAGGCATCATCTCAAAAATATTTCTCACTCTTCCCTCTCCCTGAATAAACAAGTCCTAGAAAATTTACCATGCTTTCCATCCTTTTTGTTGCCAGGACCACCATTCTGATTCAGGTATTTGTTCATTCTAACCTGAATTATCAGAAAAGCCAGTGACTGATCTCCTTCTTCTGATTACCTGGACTTAGCTTCTAGATTGAATGAACTGCCTTAAAATGCAGCCTCTCAGTAGTTACTAAAGCTAAACATATGTGTACCTGCTGACCCAGAAATTTCACTCCCAGATACAGACCCAACAGAAACACATACACATGTTTACTAAAGGATATGCCAGAATGTTACGGCTGCACTATTTGAAATAGGAAGGATAAAGGAATGGTGGTAGAGGCACACAGTGTTTTATACACACACACACAGCAATACGAATGTTTTATGACTCATACAAAATACAGACAAATCTCACAAACATACTGTGGAGCACAGGAAGCCAGATACAAAAGGAGTGCATATTGCATGATTCCATTTATATAGGGTCAAAACTGGGCACAACCAACCCATGGTATAGGAGGCCAGAATAGTGTTACACTTGGGGCGGGGAGGGGTGCCTGGAGGGGACACACCTCACTTCTGAGGTGGTGGCAATGTTCTGTTTCTTGATCTTAGTGCTGGTCCCATGGGTGTGTTCCATTTGTGAAAATTCATCCAGCTGTGTATTTACATTGTTAATATTAAAAAAAAGAAATATGTATATTCTAATAATACTATACCCTTGCTAAAAAATCCTAATGCTTATGTAATGAATATAAATTTTGCTAGCCTGGCACTCAAAGCCTCCATAGGATGTATATCACCAGGTTTCTTTTGCATCCTACTATGTATTCTCTAAAAAATGCCCACTGTTTCCTCCACTGTGCCCCTGCCCATGCTGTCTGCTGCCAGGAGTGCCTGCCCCCACCCCCAGTCTCTCTCTGCCCCATCTTCCTCTCTGTCCAGCATCATCCTCAGTGCTCCCCTCTCCAGGTAGCTTTTCCTGGTCCTCTCAAATGGATGTGACTTCTCCCTCAATTCAACCCCAGAGCATTTTGATTTTCCAAAATTGTCTTATTCTACTTTGCATAATAGTAACTTAGGTATGTACTTTGCTTTCTCCTCTAAACCATTTTTCAGATTTCTGTGTGTTCTTTGAAAGATTCAACACAAGCCCACATGTGCTCAGTAATGTTTTTTTAATTGACTTACTTTGCTTTTTCCAATTATTCCTCCTGAAGGACATTGGCTTCAAGATAACTAAAGGAGACTCATTGTTAGGAACTTCTCCCCAACACACAGAAAGTTGTTGTTGTAAATCAGATTCAGTGTTTTTTCCTTTTCTCTATGTTGATCTCAATTTTGTAGGGATGATTTTTAAAAACCTTTAACTATGGGAAAGTATAATATCTCCCCACCCCTCAATTATTTTGAATAAATCCCTGGTTATCTTTAATCCTTCAGTACTTTGATATCTCTAAGATAAGAATCTCTTTAGAAATGTAACCACAATACCATTATTAAACCTAAAAACTGATACATAATGGAGTGACTTTTAAGGAAAATTGTTGGAATCCTGTTTCTCTATTATTTCATGTCAGGAAAAAATAAAGGGCAAAAAGTTATTAGTAATTCTTCCTATCACTGGAGTGTGATCCCTTCTACAAAAAACTGGAAAAACAAATTAGGGTAGGTCTCCCTCCACCTCAACAATATATTGAAACTTAACATTTAGTAGAAAACTATCTGTTAGATTAAAAAATTATTATTATTTCCATTTATTCTATTGGCAACCCCATTCTATGTCAGAGCAACCCAGCAACCACTTGGGCAGCTCACAGACTCACCTTGTACTTTAGTGTCAAAGGAACTGGGGCAGCTGTTATCTCACCCCTAACTTGACCTTCCAATGAATGGATGGAGCTGGCATGGGGAAGATACCAAGAAAGCAAAAGCTCAGAGTAATCTCGAGTGATAGTGAACACATTGAGATAGTTCTCATAAAGGAGGGATTGTTGATACCAACACCATTCAAGGACCTTAACTTGCTGACTGCAAAGAACAAACCAGTGCTTGAAGATAAGAGCTCAAAGTAAGGGAAAACTTACCTAATTCATGACAGAATGAAATGTACTGGGTTGATAAATAAGTGTTAGTCTTATGTAAATGTAAGACATTTTTGGTGTTTTTTTATTTAAACATATTTATTTTTATTTATCTTTGAGACAGGGTCTCACTGTGTTGTCCAGTCTGGAGTGCAGTGGTTTGATCATAGCTCATTGCAGCCTCCAATTCCTGGGCTTAAGCAATCTTCCTGTATCAGCCTCCCAAGTAGCTGGAACTACAGGCATGTGTCACCACGCCTAGCTAATTTTTCTTTTCTTTTTTTTTTTTTTTGAGATAGAGTCTGGCTATGTTGTCCAGGCTGGTTTCCAACTCCTAGGCTCAAGTGATCCTCACAACTCTTTCTCCCAAAGTGTTGGGATAACAGGCATGAGCTATTGTGTCTAGCCCAATGTGTTTTATTTTTATTTTATTTTATTTTAGACAGAATGAAATGTACGTTCTGTTGCCTGGGCTAGAGTGCAGTGGTGTCATCATAGCTCACTGCAACCTCAAATTCCTGTGCTCGTGCGATCCTCCTGCCTCAGCATTCCAGGTAGCTGGGACTACAGGTGCACACCACCATGCCTGGCTAATTTTTATATTTTTTGTAGAGACAGGGTCTTACTCTTGCTCAGGCTGGTCTTGAACTCCTGGCCTCAGGCAGCCTTCCCTCCTGAGCCTCCCAGAGTGCTAGTATTACAGGTATGAGCCACTGTGTCTGGCCATATTTTTAAATAGTGAATGTATTCAATATTTTTTAATGAATGATCCTTTGCTTAATGGCTAATCTTTATTATTTCTATGAAGCTCTTATTTCTTTTTTTTGGTAGTATATTTAGCATATATTTTATAGGTTGTAGAAAATATTTTTCAGGTATTAGAGACGGGAGTAAAAAATAAATAAATAAAGACCTGGATAGATTCATTGTTGAGATGGCTACTCTCAACACGTTCAGTGCTACTACTGAGTTCTTTAAAGTAACAGTGCCATCATTCCTGGTTCAGTCTGAAAACTGAGAACTGATAAAAAGGAAAGATCCAATTGCTGAGAGAGCATGAGTGTACTTAACAGTGACACAGGTCACCCGACTAAAACATGACAGAGAGGACACCCAAGAGGATAATAAAATTTACAGGTCTCAGACTAAAAGTAATCATTTAAAGGCACAAAGATAATCCCAGATATTGATGATGGTTGCAGATCACATCACTTTTTTAAAAAAACTATATAGTAAATTTTGTATCTGCATGATACCTAAAAAAGAACCACCTAATCATGTTTATATAGGACACAATTCACTAGTTCTTAGTCTTATAATAACTATTATAATTGTGAATATATGGAACTTTTGGAAGATGAAGCATTATGTTATATTGATTTTTGAACTCTTGTATAAAGCATTATGTTAGTTAGATGTATAACTCTTGTGACTATGGGTTTAAGCCTTGACCATATTTTGTTACAAGGTCCCTGGGGAACTGGGAACGTGACCTGTATCAGAGAGCAGGTGAGAGACTCACCAGAGTGTCCAGCTGTATCCAGTGAACCTCGTTGCTGGAGCTGATTCGAGACTGTTGGGTCTGTAGTGTGTATGGGAAGGAGCTAACCTGGAGCACCAGGAGGTTGAAAGCTTCCAGAACTTCTCTGCAATTAATGACTCTATCAGCCAATCCATGACTGGGTTCACCATGTGACAAAGAGCCTGAAATGACACTGTGGAAATATGGAAAGTTATGTTAATACCTCCTAATTTAGGTAATTAGACACAGAATCAGACACCAATTTGGAGATAATGTCTCAGTTCTTATTTTTTTAGCTCTTTTAAGTTGGGATGTCGTAGTTCTTATTTTTCTAGCTCTTTTAAGTTGGAAGCAGGAGAAGAAACAACCAAAATTTGATTTAGACATGAAAAAAATTATGCTTCTTCTAGTCCAACAGATTTCAGGTATGTGTATATATAATATTTTATATATATATATATACACACACACACACATATATATGTTTTTTTCCCCTTTTCAGTTTATCCCTAATACCTCAAAGTGTAAACTCAGTTATCTGGGCCAAGGATATCTAAATCTATAGTTGAGATAGATCACTTTACAGTCAGGTGCCACTTAAAGACAGGGAAATATTCTGAGAAATACATCCTGAGGTGATTTTGTCACTTTGGGAACATCATCGAGTATATACACACAAACCTAGATGGCGCAGCCTACTGCTCCTAGGCTGCAAACCTGTACAGCGTGTTATTGTCCTGAATACTGCAGGCAATCGTAACACTATGGTAAGTATTTGTATATCTGAACATATCTAAATATAGAAAGGGTACAGTAAAAATATGGTAATATATTAATAATCTTTTTATTCTTTTATGGTATTATAATCTTAAGGGACCACTGTCATATATCCGGTCCATTGTTAACCCATAATAACCCAATGTTGTTATGCAGCACATGACTGTACTTTCAAAATCACCTGAATGAAGGAGCTTCCCCATGAGAACATGATGTTTATAGCTTTGCAGTGACCCAGAGAGGCAAGGGCTCCCCACTGTGTTACGCTGCCCTCCTTCCTCGGGCTGCCAGGCTGTGAGGAGCACTGAGGAGGCCTCCCACACCACTCCCTGACCAAGACTTTCATCTCTGAACCTTTCTCAGTTCTGTTCAATTTGGGTGTACCTGGTTGCCATGCAGCCTCAAAATCACATATATGTACATATTTTTTTGTCAAAGAAATAATCTTGATGCATGGGAGAATTAAATACAGAAAGATCCAACATGTATCCTCACAGATAGTGTCCCAAACTTTCAAAGATGAGGTATATAAGGTCAGCGAGCTATTTATGCTCATAGAACACTAGCAATAACTGAACAGATGTGGGAAAAATTTCTTTTTCCTTCCTCTCTTTCTCCCTTTCTTCCTTCTTCTAAATCTAACAAGTTACGCATGATCTCATTTACACCTATGTATGGCTCTAGATTTCAGATTGTCAAGTATCAGACGCATGCTGGCTTGTGAACAAGTGCTTTTTGTAATTCTGACATTCCTACTATAAACCAAAAAAACTCCAGATTCCCAAGTTCAGTGTCTCCTGGAGAGAAGAAAGTCTATAAATGCTTGATGATGCCTGAAATTTCGCTTCCCACTGCATGGCGAGAACAAATCATGATACATAATGCTAGATGACTGTCCCCTCCCCCGGCCTTAAACCATTTGCCTTTTTTAGTCCATAGGAGCAAAGATATCCCCTACCAGAAAATTTCTATAATTGATCTGTGAGCAAAAGGGGTCCCATCATTCCACATTTACTGTTCTTTCCTTAGTAAGTCCACCCAAGAAACGTGATATTCTCTTGTTTAAACTGGGAAACTGGGGAAGGTTTCAGATATGCTTCTCAGATCACTGAAATGGCATCTCTACTGTTTTTAAAGGTGAGAAAAAAGAGAGAAAGGAAGAGAAGCAAAGGAAACAGGAAAAGAAGTGGGGAGGAGGTAGCAGGGGAAGCCCACCTCCCTTTTGGGAGCTCATTCATCTCAACTTCCTTTCTCTGAAGCAGCTGGGGTCCACAGTGCTCTTAAGACAGTATTTTTTAGCAGGAATTTCTAAATTCACCCCTAGTATAGTTAAATAAAACCAACATTAAATCATTAAGAAAAGTTGAGAGGCCGGGTGTGGTGGCTCACGCCTGTAATCCTAGCACTCTGGGAGGCTGAGGTGGGCGGATTGTTTGAGCTCAGGAGTTCAAGACCAGCCTGAGCAAGAGCGAGACCCCGCCTCTACTAAAAAAATAGAAAGAAATTAGCTGGACAACTAAAATTCTGTATATAGAAAATTAGCCGGGCATGGTGGCGCATGCCTGTAGTCGCAGCTACTCGGGAGGCTGAGGCAGGAGCATCGCTTGAGCCCAGGAGTTTGAGGTTGCTGTGAGCTCGGCTAACGCCACAGCACTCCAGCCTGGGCAACAGAGTGAGACTCTGTCTCAAAAAAAAAAAGAAAAGAAAAGTTTGGGAAGCAAGAAAAGGGAAGGAAAAAGTTACCAGTAAGAAGATGTCCAATGTTAGGGTCCCTGGGATTTCAAATCATCACCTTTAAAACATTTCATTATATAACAATTACTGCAGTAGAAGAAATACTGTATTTGCTCACTCTGAAGCAATCACCTCGTTAGTTCCACATGGGAGTTGTCATGAACTAGCACGAACAGCGTGTATGGGTTCTGTTTCACCCTCCTCATAAAAACTTCAAACTTGGTTTGAATCTCATTGTCCAGGCGAACAACATATTTCTCCGCTCTCTGATGAGCAGTCCCATTCTCCTCCAGACCCAAGTCTACAAGGACACCTGCCAAGAAGAAAAAGGAGATCATTTTTTTACACACTTTTACACACATACACACACGAGATAAACTTACGTTCATTGTCAACTGATACTGGGTACTAACTGTGTAAAGAGATTTATAGAGCAGTTATTTGTTTCCTTTTCATATTCCCCACCACAGTTTTGAGGAGGAAATAGCAGATATCCTTTTCTTTACAATACCCCACCCACTTTCCATACCTGACACAAATAACAGAGAACTTTCTGATACATGAAGTAAAAGCAGTTGAATATATGAGACCTCTGTTTAATTAAACTCTATTTGCATGTAAAGTGCTACTGCTAATAGCTTCTACAGGCCACTTAGAAAAAAATTAAGCTTTGGACTACAGCTCTGGACCAAATTAGTATAAGCACAAGCCTTCCTTACCCCAAACTCAGCAACAAAACACATATAAGAAAACATATTTAAGAAAAAAAATACAATATGATGTCCAAAGATACCACATTACATTGTGAGCTTTTTAAGATAGTGTTTTTTTTAACAAGTGATAATATTGCACAGTATCTAGAGGATGGGAAACCCTCAATGAACGCTGGATTTATGCACAAAATAAAGTGAATTATTTATGATGGCTATAGTGTCAAAATGTTAGAAACTGTGGAACTTTAGTACTGTGTTATCTCTGTCTGTAATAAAATTGCTTCTACATACAGACATTTAAAATAATTCTAGGCACATGAAGCTGTTGTTGGGATAATTAAAACAGCAAATCCTCCTTTAACTGAAGAGACATTTATGAATTATGTTGACTTAATTTTATTTATCTAGCTTTTCTTTTAATATAAAACCAGCTCAATTAACAACTACATGCAGTTAGCATCTAGATGCTATAATACTAATAGCCCTAAATGGTACAAAAGAAAAAAGGAAAAATGTTTTGCCATATGAAAAATTCTTTGTACCAGAAAAGGTAGACAGCAAGGTAATTTTGCTTTCAAACACTTTTTAATTAGGAACATTTACAAAGAGGTTGTTTTCAATTTTCAGCCAAATGTAGCCAAATTTTGTGTGAATATTTCCAAAAGCAATGAATGGAACATTTAATTTGGCAGTATTGTGATGTTTTGGAAAGTGGATTGCCTGTAAAACTCATTTGATATTTGATATCTATTTATTGATCATCTGCTATGTGTCAGGTATTATGCCAGGTACTGTGCTAGGCCTGGGGACACAGAGGAGAACAGGACAAAGATCTTGACCTCGTGGTGCTTACGATGGAGAAGATGGATGATTTTGACGAGCGTCATGCTGGAGTATGGGGTAGAGGAGGCCAGCAGAGGCATAGAGAGAGGAACTACTTAATCTCGGTGGGTATCTGTTTCCTTATCTGTGAAATGGGGAGAGTAGTACCAGTTGAGAATTAGTCTGTATTTCCCAAGTTTACCCTTAGGAAATAAGCAGTGTGAGTTAAGGGCATCCTAATATGAAAAGATCATAGATAATCCATAAAGAGGAAAAAAATATACTTTGTGGATAATTAAGAGTTGGCTACATTTCAAAATAAATAAAGGCCACTGTGGCCTTTGGCTGAGATCAAGTGTGAAGACTGACAGGTGTCAATGCCATACATGCCCTCAATGGAAGAACACAGTTCCAGGAATCTAAGAGGTCATTTTCTTAGCTATAACATGGCACATCAGTCCATAATTACACAGCCAGCTGGTGAGCAGGCATATCAGAGGTAATTGATTGTTTTATTTCTAACTGGGCATTTTTAGTAGAACATTCTTACCTTTAAATTTTGTTTTAGACTTGCTTTTATTTTAAAGTTTTGTTTCTTTCCTGGTTATGAAAGTGATTGATACTCATCTTGGAAAAACTGGAAAGTATAGAGATACATTAAAAAAGAAAAATGTATCCATAATTCTTTAACTCAAAATAAGCCACTGCTTACATTTTTGTGCTTTCTTTCCTGTGTTTTTGTTTTTTTTTCTGTGCATATTGTGCTGCCTGCCTCACATTTTGTATAATAATTGTATATCCTGATTTATTTTCACTTATAACTGTAAAGTAAGAAACAAAACTATCATTGTTTATCATTGTTATATGTCTGTGTAAAAAATACAAAATAATATATGAATAAATCAAATTAATAAGAATTTAGTTAAATTGATGGATTCAAAATCAATTTACAAAAATTAGTTGCATTTCTATATATCAGCAGCATTTAGGGAATGTATTTTTTTAAAAAACTATTTAAAATAACATCAAAAATATTATATATATATCTAGGAATAAATCTTCCAAAAGGTGTATAAGACCTTCATGGAGAAACGATGAAACTAATAGTTAAAGAGACCTAAATGCAGCTACATCATAAAATAAAAATGAAATTCTCAAATTTATCTAGAGATTCAATATAATTTCAATAAAAATTCTAACAGTTTTTTTAGAGCAGAGCAAAGGACCAATAAGAGTCAAGACGGGGCCAGGCGTGGTGGCTCAGGCCTGTAATCCTAGAACTCTGGGAGGCCGAGGTGGGCGGATTGCTCAAGGTCAGGAGTTTGAAACCAGCCTGAGCAAGAGCAACACCCCATCTCTACTAAAAATAGAAAGAAATTAATTGGCCAACTAAAAATATATAGGAAAAAAAATCAGCCGGGCATGGCTGTGCATGCCTGTAGTCCCAGCTACCTGGGAGACTGAGGCGAAGGATCGCTTGAGCCCAGGACTTTGAGGTTGCTCTGAGCTAAACGGAGACTCTGTCTCAAACAAAAAAAAAAGAGTCAAGATGGTTCTGAGGTTCTGAAGTAGGAAAGGTGGGAAAGATTTGCCTCACTAGGGATTAAGAATTAGAGCTGTGTTAGTAAGACACAGTGGTTTGGGCACAGGGGTGGAACCGAGACACAGACCCCTATATGTATGGAGACTTAAGATAAAGCTTACACTACAGATCAGTGGCAAAAGAATGCGCTCTTTAATAAATTGTGCTGAAGAACTGATTATCCACATGAAAAAAATTATATTGGATCTTTGGATCTTACCTTACTTGATACAGAAAAAACAATTCCAGGTGGATTAAAAACTTAAATGTAAAAGACAAAACTCTAAAACTTTTTGAAGACAATATAGGAGAACAGCTGAATAACCTCATGGAGGATTTCTTAAGTATAAAAGGACAAAAGATACATAAACTTAAGGAATCCTATTCACCAAAGGCATTCTAAATAAAAACATAAGCCTCCCAAATGTGTAACAAGCATTACTAACAGAGGTTAGTATTCATAAAGGACGGAATAGGTTAGAATACATAAAGGACACAAATCCAAGAAAAAAATGGGCAAAAAACATTAATTGGAATTTCCTGGAAGAAGAAACCCAAATGGCCAATAAACACATGAAAAGATGTTCAACCTCATTAATCATAAGGGAAATACAAATTAAAACCACAAAGAGGCTGGGCGGTGGCTCATGCCTGTAATCCTAGCACTTTGGGAGGCCAAGGAAGGAGGACCGCTTGAGGCCAGGAGTTCGAGACTATAGTGAGCTATGATGGCGCCATTGCACTCCAACCAGAGTGCAATGGGCAACAGAGTGAGATCCTGTTTCTAAAGAAAAAAATAATAAACCACAAAGAAATGGAACCATACCAGATTAATAAAAATTTTAAAAACAAGGGAATTGTAAGAAAGAAAAGGTTGGAAAAAATACATACGTATCTCCTCATTTCTGCAAAAGAAATAATAGGAAAAATACACCGGAAACTAAAGAGTGGTTATCTACAAGGATATGGTTGGGACAGGAGGGAAAAGAATGGAAAATGGGAATGGAATAGGTAGGAGGAGGGAGAGACACTTCTCTGAATATGTCATTTTGTATAGTGTGGACTCCTAGACCATAGCAGTAGACAAGAAAACAAATAAAATCAACCAAGAATGGGGGGAGTGGGTGCAAAGTGAAATCCACATTAATGAAACCTCACATAACCAACCACACTGAAGAGGATAAGGATGAGAAGGACAAACCTAAGCAAAACAATCTACTGGCTAAAGACAAAAAGATTTGTACACAAAAACTGTAGTGAGCAAATCTGTTTCTCACAGGGATATGTGTTAGCAATTGTGTAATTACTAGAAAAAATCAAAGAAGTAAATATATCGTAGATAATGAGAACCAGGTTTCTTCTCAGTGAAAGAAATTACAAATAAAGAGAAAGGAAAAACTAAAATGAACCTTGTGGGATTAGATTGGAATTAGAGTTATTGATATGAACTTATTTTTTAATATACATATATAAACTCATTTAAAAATATAGATATAGAGGCCAGGCACGCTCACGCCTATAATCCTAGCACTCTGGGAGGCTGAGGGGGGTGGATCACTTGAGCTCAGGAGCTGGAGACCAGCCTGAGCAAGAGCGAGACCCTGTCTCTACTGAAAATAGAAAGAAATTAGCTAGACAACTAAAAATATACAGAAAAAATTAGCTAGGCATGGTGGCACATGCCTGTAGTCCCAGCTACTTGGGAGGCTGAGGCAAGAGTATCGACTGAGCCCAGGAGTTTGAGGTTGCTGTGAGCTAGGCTGATGCCACAGCACTCTACTACCCTGGTCAACAGAGTAAGACTCCGTCTAAAAAAAAAAAAACAACTATATATATATGTATATATATATGTGTGTGTGTGTGTGTGTGTGTGTATAGAGAGAGAGATAGAGATAGAAATAAAGAGATATATGTGTGCACACATGGCTTAATATTAACATACATATAATGTTGTAGGTCTGTCGGCTAAGTGGCCCTAGGAGCAATGATAACCTAGTAGCAATGAGCACAATTAATGCCCAGGTTTTGGTTTCTAAATACCATTTTTGGATAAAATGAATTAGGTTTCTGGGAGAAGAGGTTAATCCCAGGGTTGAGGCAGGGAGATAAAAAATAACCCTGGAATGTCTTATCATTCCAGAAAAAAAGAAGTAGTACATGAAAAAAGATGATATGTTAAAAAACATGAGGCTGCCTAAGGAGTATCCAATGGCCAAAGCTGGAAAATTTGAGAAGATAAATAATCATAATGTTGGAAATAACCCATAGAATAAGTATCCATGAACTGTATAAATAAACGCATATACACATATGAAAAAACAGCTTTTCCTTACAAAATTCAATTAATAAACTCCTACCAGTAGTAAATAGAGGAAAAATGATAGAAATGCAAAATCACCATTTTGCAAATACCACAATAAATTGCAGGCAAGATCCACTGATGGATGCTAAAATTAGTGGTTGAAAGTTTGAGGAGAAACAGGATATTAGCAAAGCTCAAAATATTTTCACAAGATTTTTTATCAGTTACAAAGAGGAAAATAGTAACTTTACGATGGAGAAAACTACAGATATACCTTAATCAAGTGTTCAAGGTTAACATCACCAATAATAACACATACCAACATCATGTACTTCCTGACTTGATGCACTGAGGCCACTATCACTTTTGTGGTTTTCTTGCCCAAAATACAAAACCTCAATCTAATTGAGAGAAAACATCAAACATTTCCAAATTGAGAGGCATTACTCAAACTGACTAGTATTCACGTAAGGACATGAACAACAAGGACTGAAGAAATGTCACAGATTGGGCAGATTTAGGAGGGAGATTAAAGATGGCGGACGAGAAAAGCCGCCCGCCAGAGTGTCTCCGCAAAAAAGACAGATTTTAGAAGAAAGCGGAAGAAATAAGCAAGCAGACAAGCACACATCGGCCGAGGGTCAGAAGGAGGGATACCTGAGACCACGAGAGACTCTACAGGAGGAGGTTGCGGAGGAGAACTGAAAGGAGAAACCCCACGAGAAGCTTGGAGACCGGCGACAAGGGTAGGTGGAGCGGCTAACTTTCCCCTCCCTTG
>CAUYRT010022788.1:0-20626 GCA_963574885.1 Lepilemur ruficaudatus
ACACACACACACACACATTCTCTCTATGTCTTTAAGATCAAGGAAATAAGTTTCCTGAACTAGCTAGAGAGAAAATAGGATATTCAGAGGTGCCAAGGAGAATAATAAACCAAAGTAATTTGTATCTGGCATCTAAAACACAGCTTTCGTTCCTTCTGAAGGGCTATCAAGAAAAAGAGAGAGAAAAAGATAGAGAGACGCCCCCTGTTTAATGACCTTTCATAAGGGCATAAAGAGTTCTCTGCACTACCACCATTCCCTAGGTGGTGTTCTTGTGCACTAAATTACCACCTGAAATTCTCCTTTCCTTCACCCTCCCTCTGCTGTACCTCAGAGGTGAGTTCTGGTACTGCTGACAGAGCAGGTATAATTCAGTCAGTAAAAGTGCTTCACAACAAGCACACTGACCCATTGACCTTCATCCTCCCTCCTTTGGAGGGGAAGCATCTGGCAGCCTGTATTACAACATGGGCAAAGCACTGTGCACAGCCCTAGGACTGCTCTCCTTCATGTCAAAAGCCCCCCTTAGCAAAAATTAATGAAGGAGGAAATGGGGCATGAGGCCCGACTATACTGTTCTCTCTCTAATTGAGAATGTAAGGCTATGAGTCATATTAAGCATCTGGCATCTTAAAGAGACATTTTCTGTCATTTTTTGTGAAACAGATTTTCACAGAGAATACAATCTGATCAGCCTGTTTAGAGTTCCTTCGTGTGCGTGCCACGATGTTGGCTATACTGGGTTTTCAAAGAAGAAAGTGTTCATTTTTTGTAATAACATTGGCATATAAACCAAACATTCCAGTTCCTTGACTTTTCAGCTTCAGTTGTTTTTAATGAGCGCATAGCTGTTTTTTTTTTTTTTATATTTCAAAATATTAAGGGGGTACAAATGTTTTGGTTACATGAATTGTGTTTGTAATGCATGGGTCATGGCTGTAAGTGTGCCCAGCACCCAAATAGTGCCCATTTTTCCTATTAGGTAGGTTTTCACTCATCTCCTCCTCCCCACTAGCCCCTGCTTGATTTCCACTGAGTTTTACTTCCCTCTGTGCATCTGTGTGCTCATCGATTGGTTTCAATTTTATAAAGAGTACATGAGCTATTTGTTTTCCACTCTTCACTTAAGATAATGGTCTCCAGTTCCATCCAAATTGTTGCATAAGGCATTAATTCATTCTTTTTATGGCTGAGTAGTACTCCATGATGTGCGTGTGTGTGTGTGTGTACACACATTTTATTAATCCACTCGTGAATTGATGGACATTTGGGTTGATTCTACATCTTTGCAATTGTGACTTGTGCTACAAGAACCCGTGGAGTGCCGGTGTCGGGGTGATCCAATGACGGCGTGGCTTTTGGGTCGATAGCCCGTACTGGGATTGCTGGATCAAATGGTAGATCTACTTTTAGTTCTTTGAAGAATCTCTGTACTGTTTTCCATAGAGGCTGTGCTAATTTGCAGTCTCACCAACAGTGTAGAAGCCTTCCTTTCTCTCTGCATCCATGCCAGCATCTACTATCTTTGGACTTTTTAATAAAAGCCATTTTAACAGGGAGAAGTGATATCTCATTGTGGTTTTAATTTGCGTTTCCCTGATGACTGGTGACATTGAGCATTTTTGCATATGTTTATTGGCCATTAGCATGGTACATAAATTTCTAAATTTTGGTTATTTTTGCCTTTAAAAGGTTTTCCCAGTAGTAGGACCATTTGAATTCATGTAGTATCAACTCTAGGCTCCCAAATGGTATTCTGCCAGAGCTAAGGTCCCTAAGTTGAGAACTGAAGGAAGTTTACCCATTTAAGCTGAAGACACAAATACATCTGTAAAACCAATAGCTTTTGAACTACTGGTGAATCCTAGAAGCTGACAAGAGACAATGTAAGGTGATAAAACTAACAGTTTTTTTTTAAAAAAACAAGATCTTAAAATCTGCTTTGTTTATTCCATTACTTCTACCAATAGCATTTAATTTTACCAAACTATGTTGAATTGGTTTTTAATTTACTCATTCAGTATCAGAAGGTAATATTCCATGGGTTTTTTGAGAATTTCTACAAGCTTTGCAAGCAAAACAGTGGCTGTTCTTTGTTCCAGACTATCTTTTCAAGATTATTTTTATAGTTAACAGGCTGGGAATATAAAGATAGTCCACCCTTCTGTAGCAAAGGGCAGATATTCTTACTCTCTGATATAATATATACAATGTCTTCCTCTAGAAGCAAGAGCAGTTATGCTTATGATATTTATAAATTATTTGAAATCCCTGACTTCAGAACTCCTCTCCCATTATGCAGCTTATTGCAGGCATCCCCTGGTCCTTATCTTAGTGTCTTGTAGGATCTTAAGGATCTTAATGTACTCTTGCTACTATTATGGCTGAAAGAAATAAACAGTCATTCTTCTCTGACTTCAGTCTTGTGTCTTGTATTAGCAGCCATGAAACTAAAATACACTAACTGTATACTTAAAAGTAGAATAAAATTGTAGATTCTTCAAAATTATTGACAGGTTTGGTGATGAATATCAGATTATAACAAAGACATGGTTTTCTGGGAAAAATTTTAAAAAGGTATGAGGATCTTATGGACCAATTGCTGAGATTTGAAGGAAGTCCTTGGAAATCAGTAGCAAACATGTGGAAAAAATGTGTAGTCCAGTGCACAAAAAATGATTTTCTACTTTATTGCCAATTACATGAAGAAAAATGGGGGAGGTGGTTACAGGCAGAGCCCCGGAGTGTTGCCCAAACTATGCCCTTGTATTGCTCTCTCCCTTGTATTGTATCTCTCCTCTGGGTAGGGAACTTTCTTGTCAATTTTTACTCTTGGCCAATAAACCCACTGTTTGGTCTGCCACTTGGAAAACTACCGACTAGCTGATTAATACTCCTCTCTTTGAGGCCATGAACTGTGAAAATTATTCACAGCTACTGATCCCACCATCTGGATTCTTCGTGAAAATGTCCGAGTTAAGTGCCTGTAATCTGAGGAAACCAACTGAAGTCAGCTGCTGTATCCCACAAAACGCCATCATTTTTGCCTCTGCGTAGCAGCACTTGTATCATAGGCTCTGTTTCTAATGCTGAGATCACTACTTTATGCCAGATTTAGGAATTTGGGCTACAGTTGGCCTGTTGTCTCACAGGGAAGGGGGCCACATTACATGGGCTGTTGCTCTTGCCTGATCCTAGCAGGTTTTTCACCTCACGCTGTAGACCCCTTTTCAGTATTATCAGTAGCCTCTCCCCAGAGTTGATACTTTTCAGGTTATGGCATTACCAGTTTGATCAGCTGACTCCAGTCACAACATTCCTACCATTGTGGTCCATGACACTAATCTGCATCAGATGATTGGTTTAACAAAGCATTTGCAATGGGATAATGGTGAGCATTTTATCACAAAATGCACTCAGCAGTGGACTTCCCCTGCTCCCAATCACAGGCAGGTATGTCTGCATCCTTAGGGGCATTTGGTGGTGTTGCTATTTTTTTCAATTTAGCCATCCTGATATGTGTAAGTGTATCTTAGTGTGGTTTCAATTCACATTACCCTAACAGCTAATAATGTTGAGCATCTTTTCATATACTTATTTACCATTTGTATATTCCTTTCAGTGAAATGTCTATTCATGATTTTTGTCCAATTTCTAAATGAATTTTTTTCTGCTTGAGTTCTAAGACCTTTATATATCCTAGATACAAACACTTTATCTGATATGCTGTTGGTATTTTAGCTCGTACTTTTTGTCCTCTTCATGGGGTATTTTTAAGAGCAAAATTTTTAATTTTGATGAGGTTTAACTTATCTTTGTTCTGTCCTTTTTTGAGTCCTGCTTTTGGTGTTAGTTCTAAGACTCTTTGCTTACACCTGGATCTTGAAGATTTTTCTCCTATTTTTACCTAAATTTTATACTTTTATAAGTAAGTCATGATTTTGCATTAAGGTTTATGTTAAGCTTTATTTTTTGTCTATAGATGCCTAATTACTAAGGCGCCATTTATTTAGTTATTCTTATATTGAATTTCTTTTACACTTTTGTCAAAAAACAGTTGGGCATGTTTGTGTGGGTCTATTTCTAGGTTCTTTGCAATTTTTGCTTCATGTGTTTTGATACTCTTTTGCTGGTAAATACACATTTACGGTCATTATATATTCCTGATGGATTAATCATTTTATGATTATTTTATGTCTCTCTTTGTCTCTAGTAATTGCTGTAAAGTAGACTCTGACTGTAATTTGATCGTCTTCTCCCTTAAACTTACCTCATCGCTGCTACTCTACTGGACACCCTTCAATCTCATACGTATTAATATAACTTCATCCATGGTAAATTGGACTCTGGTCAAGATTAACACAAATATATGAATTAATATGTTTGTGTATGATGCATGTCTACTAATTGCGAGGCAAGATCCTCAGGGATTAAAGATATAAGTGTGTGTATATGCAAATCTCAAGTGATTAAAAAATAATCTTTGTTCTCTCAGCAGCATCGCTGCGTTATTGTTATACACCACCTTATGATCTAGTTAATTTGTCATATTCCTACATAGGAATTATTCTAGACAAGTCCATGCTGAGAAAGAGTAGTTATCATATTGAGATAATAGATATTTTATTATAATAACACAAGAGCACACTAAGAGAGCAGTCTACTCTTAGTAATTGAACAATTACAATCAAAGCCACATAGACTATAGTTAAAAATATAAGTTGAAGCTCTATTTTACATAGTAATAATTAGTAATATTAGCTTCAGGATAAATAATAATAACTAATGTTTATATAATTATTTAGAGCTTAGAAAACACATTTATAAATTAACTTTGTAAATCCTCCTCAAAAATCTGTTATTATTGACATTTTATCTATCAAGAAAGTAAATCCTAGAGAAATTGGATAATCTGTTATGTCACATCAGATCACAACCTGAGCCTCAAGATGGAATGTGGATCTATTTAATGTCAAATCTATACTGATGGATAATGCAGAAGAGAGATATCCCAGAGAGAATTTTCTGTCTTTGGCCCACTTCCGCCTCCCTTCCTCATGAAGGTGGTCAAGAGTTGCCACTAGATCCATGGATGTCTCTCTTCAAGCAAAGTGAGCAAACTTAAGTTGGGTCCTCATTGCTATTATTATTAAATATATATATAAACAAAGGTAAAATAAAAAGTAATTGAGGATTATTGGTAGACATATTACAATGTTTCAGACTAATCATGAAGTCTCATATTGCTATACTTAATCTTTTATCAGAATGAATAGACACAACTTCAAGTATTGGGAAATGAAAAATTATCTTCTTGAGCCAGAGTATGGTGAATTGTGCCTTCAACATCATGATCTTAATTATTAAGTGGTTACAAAAAGAAAAGAATTGAAAACTTTTCAGAGAGTACCATACATAGAAATTGCAATGTTTAGCTTTTTAAAAACTTGTAAAAACTAGTCAATTTCGTGAAAACAGTAAGCTTTCTAAAATTCACACTATTGCTTGAAGAAAAGCCTTTAGTAGCTGCAGAAGTTTAAGACTGTCCTAAAGTCTTATTTATTTGATAAAGACATAATTCGATTTCCCAAAAAGCATTCAATGTTTTTTAACTACACCCAAGCAGAATTTTTCTCTGTAGTAATATGTCAATATGTGCACAAATGCTATGCATACGCAAAACATTTAAAAATCAATTGTGAGTTCGCAGAATATTAGCATATTAAACAATAATGCGTTTAATTCTAAGTGTGTTTGCCCTTCAAAGTAGAATGTGAACATTTTCAAAGTTATAACAATTCAAATGTTAGCACCAGGCAGTGTTTTCCCATCTTAAAGCAATACTTTAGATGAGGATGTCTTACCACGATTAAGAAAACATCTGTTGGAGCCTCAGCAATTAAGACAAATAGTTTCCTCTCTAATTGTTTGTGTGTGAAATGAACACTGGGTTATTAAGAGAAGCCCAGGCCATGACAGATGCGAAGCTGGAGGAGGAAGAAGAAAAGGCTGAGCGTGGACAAGAGCACAGCCCTGCTATGAGCTGCCTTTGAGGACACATTCTGTCATTGAAATTGAGGTAGAGGTCAGCACAAAACAGGTCCCAGCAGCAGTGATAGAGGGCTTCTACTTTCGACAATGAAGGAAACTGTTCTCTCTCTTAAAAATAGAAAATGAGCTGATATAGTGCTTCTTCCTATTTCTCAGTAAACTCTGAGTAACCCCAGGTTGATGGATATCCTAGTGATGACATAAACTCTCCTGAATTTAACATCATGTTTAAGGTGATCCTCTTTCAGACTTAACGATCCAAAAATGTATTTCACACATTCTACAGTCTGAATCACCATTTGATTAAATTTTATCAATGATGTCATCCAATTATCTCAAATGATTTAAATCATTATTTTTTTCAAATAATTTAAGTTATAGTGGCTTTAAAATATAATAGCTACTAAAACGCCTCATTTAAATTTTTCTCCAAGACCAGCTCTCTATTAGCACAATGAAAACCAGGACTTCACTCTTCAACCTCATGACAGAGAAATGAGCAAGATTTTCAGCATACCCATACCAAATTGTTGAAAGTCTTTGGAAGTTGTATGCAGAGCTAAGTTGGCAGTTTAAAATCTTCTGACCTCTTTGTGACTTTCCTGAAGTGAGCTGCTTCAATGAGACCAATGACAAGAGAAATGGTCCATGCTGGATTGATATTAAGGCTCACCTCTTTTCAATTCTTTTTTCAGTAGTCTCAGAGGAGGGAAAGGATCAGACATGCTCTCTTAATTTTGTTTCCTGGCAATTAACTTCCAGAATAACACCAAATAATTACAACCATAACATTGCAGAGAAAGTTAGAGTAGCAGTAAATGTTGCTAAGCTGTGAACTTTGACAAACAAGCCCCTATAAATGGCACAAGGCTGACTGGTATGCACCTGGCAACACGCTTTGCTTTGATACGCAGATGATTTGGGGAAGGAGACAGCTCATCACGATGAAGGAAAAGCCCAGATGCTTGAAGCATGACATTGTGTTCTGTGGGTAGAGGACAAAAGAAATAACACACAGAAAGGATTCACTAAGAGGGAAAACTAGCAGAACCTCAAGTTAGATATCGATGTATTTACCTGTGTATCTATTTCTCTATTCATTTGATTTTCTTTTAAAGAGAGAAAGAAAAACAAAAATAATCCTCCTGTGTTATTCTCTCTAAGGTAGGCTCAGACAACAGAATGGCTCAGAATGGCTCTGAGTTCTTGCATGGGCAAGTAAGGAGAACGTGAAATCTTCTGTTTTACCAAACGCAGGCTGAATATCTCTAGGAAACCCACCCACATCCCCCAGTGGCTGTTAAACTTCCTCAAACATCATCAGTCAGCGGAGTCAACCCACCCACACCAGTGCACCGAGTCTGTATTCTCTATTGGTGAAAATCTAAGTGTGTTAAGTATTTTGATTTCACCCTTGCTCCATTCCCTTGCAAGTATCCTTCTTTCCTTCTTCGGTGTGTGTTCCTTTTATCACCCACTATTTCCCCATCCCAGTGAAAGTGACTTTGTTTCAAGTAACTTTGAGTGTTGAACTCTGCAGGCTGCGAATACTCTATTACCAAGGCCTTTATTGGTTTTTCCCATTTTCACATTACATTATATGAAGCAGGCATAGGCCAGTGGACTAGAATAGAGAATCCTGAAATAAAACCATATAGCTAAGACCAACTGACTTTGGACAAAGCAGACAAAAACACTGGGGGAAGGTGCCTTATTCAATAAATGGTGCTGGAAAATTGCATAGCCACATGCAGAGAAAAATTCAAGTTAAGCTTTTGAAAAATTCATAGATTACTTCCTCCAGGAATTTTAATTTAACTACCACCTCCATTTTCACACGTAGTTATACTACCTAAACCACAAGTAGTGAATAATACGAAATTCTCCAGGTGACAATAGAGAGACTCTGCTGAAGTACTATTTTTCTTAGTGATCTTTGGTTCTTTGAAGAAATAGCAAAATGATTCCATTTGAAACATTTTTTTATCACGAAGCATTTTGTTTAATTTATTATCTAATAAAAGTGGGCTATTTCTAAATCTTAAAACCTTAAAAGCTTAGAATTTAATAGTCTTATAATAGTTTGGGACAAGCCATTCAACAAAATATTCCCAAGAGCTCCAGACTTCCAATGATTGGTAGCCAAAAATAAAAGGGATGGTTGTGTATTAAAAAAAAAAATAAATGCCCTGTCCTGATTGGGAGAAAATAGTGTCTGAATTTCACAGGGCAAATATAATACACATATTAAGTGTGTTCATCCCCTTGATTTCTGATCATCGAAGAAATAATGAAAGCATGAACCTAATTATTCAGGCTTCTGGTCTGCCATTCAAGAAAAAACAAGTCACATTAAAAGCTATCAAAAGCAGCAAATCGATAACCCATTATAAATTAAAATCAGTCTAATAATTCAATAATCAGGTAACTAGAGAGAGAAAAAAATAAAACTAGACATTACTAGGTATAAGGAAAAACAAACCTCAGTAATATTCCTTTTCTATAAATAAGGTTTCAAGGAAAAATTTTATGTAAACACAGTGGGCGGTATATATTCCCAGGATCATTTAAATTATGAGACATAGATTGGATCTTCTACTGTGACGATGTGAAGTAAATAATTGCGTGGATATGTATATCCGTATATTCTACAATGTGACCTAGTTTGAAAGATCATAGTATGCTAAATTTAAGGTTTTTGTTAGTTTTGATAGTGTTTAGTTATTGATAGAAAAAATATTATTGTATACAATAAATACCATGATTTTGACACAGTAGGCATGCTTATGAAATGTCAATTTTCAGAACTTGAGGCTAAAACCCAGAAAGTTTATATCCATTGTTATGTATTCAGTAAAATATGTAGGTTTAAGAGTAAAATCTTAGACACCCCCGGTGTAGGTGGTGCATTAAACATCACAGAACTTCTTGAAACATGAAGTAAACTCAGTCTGCATTTCCCTAGATCCCACAACTTGCTTATTAATCAAAATGTCCACAGTAGTTATATTAAAAACAGTCAACTGATAATAAAGACATTGGTTATGAAAAAAAGTGCCAAAGAAGCTAACTTTGGTTTATACCAGATATGACGTGAACTAACTTGGGAATGCCTCCTGAGATGTATTGCTGAATTCATGCCACAAAAAGTTTGTGATTAAAACAAACAAATAAAATAAACCATTAAATCATGGTAAGGCAGTCACATCCCCTGGTGTCCTTCTAATCCCGTAGTATGTTTGAGTTCTGAGATACTTCCAAGTGTGTAAGCAATTGTAACCTCCTGGTACAGAGCTGGCACTGAGTCACAAAGAGACACTAGAAATGCCAATCCAATCCTGAAAATAATTAAAAAGCAATTAAACAATGTATCCTTTAGTAAAATTCACCCAAAATATTCCAAAGGTTAACTCGTTTATACAGCACTGCAACACTTCTTAAAATATATATTTCCCATTCTGTATGTAATGTATGCATACGTATGCATTCTTTGACTATATGTCTTATCTACCTATGATCTATTTATCTAATTTTCTATATAAGTGTATCCATATTTATACAAATACACTTATACACACTTATACACATACCTGCATATAAACACATGCATACATAAGCACCCATGTGTGCACACACACACACATCTTATGTACTCAGCAGCTACCTTAGGCCAAAATTGCTCATCTAACCTGGTCAGTACTATCTCCCTCCTCTCCTTAGTCCCTGAACTTGCTTTATATTTAGTAGATTGATTTAAACTACTGTGTTTGCAATTTGCTCGTTAACAGCAATCTTTCCTCATTTGCTGGGTGAGAGTTACAAAAATGAAGAAAAAATTTAATTTGTATTCTTTTATCCATTATACATTATCCCTTAATTAAACATTCGTGACTCTTTCTAAAATATACATAGATTCCCCTCACTTCCCCTCACAGTCCAACCTAATCCTACCCCTCTACTTCTTTTCTGCCACATTAAGTTGGTTTCCTCTTGGATTCCCAGCTTGATAAGGGCTAGTCCAAGACCACTGTTTCCCATGAGTGGGAAAGTTTACAGTAACATCAAGTCTCCCTAGACCCTCTGGCCTCTATTATAGGAATCAAGATCCATAACACTGAAAGTAAGATCTGGATTCCCTATTCTTCTACTGTCCATGAAGAAGGGTCAAGAGGGAATTTATTCTCTTGCAAGAGTCAAGAGAGATGCTTATTCATTTGATCTAAGAGTATATTTCCACAGGCGCATAGTCTTCACAGAAATGAGTTAGGAGGGAATCCCAGGTGCTGCAAATAAGAACCATCCTGTGCCCAATTCTACAGGCCTCAGAGAGTCCAGTTTGAGGACTTACAGCATGTCCTGGACCCTCTAGATTGAAACCATCCTTCTATGCTCCCAACATTCACAGCCTTCAAGTGACTGACTGCCTTGAGTTTACTGGAGTTCTCACTCTTCCCTACTCCCTGTTTATATAGCTCACCACAAGAGGCTTAGACTTCTTGATCAAATATGGCTCTTATTCTGCCCCCACTTGTTCTGTTGTAAGTTATGAAACCTCTCCACTGTACCTTCTGGTAATGACTACGTAAACCATCAGCAGCAAAATTTTAGATCTCCTCAGCCTACCTTTGAGCATTTACTTCATCTTATTATTCTAGCCCAGAACAGGGTCTCTCTTGACCACACAACTTCTCTTTCAGTCTCAGGCTGTAGCTATTTTCACTACCACGGATAGGGGCTTGAGAATGTCCTTCTCCATAATCCTCATTTTCACTTCCTGACTATTTTCTTCTCATCCTCCCCAAAACTCCCACTTGAAAATTTCCATATCATCACACTGTTCACACTGTATCACCCACTGTCCATTTTTGGTGCCATATCTATAAAAATCCAAATTGCTCCCTCATGATCTGTGTATGATCATGACTCCTTTTCATTGCAACTTGCTCCCACACCACTGCTGTCTTAACTCTTGGTGGGTTTATGTACACATCCTTGGGGAACTTGCCTTTTTCTTTACTGTGCACTCACTCCTCTGGTCATATTCTAAACCAGTGGCTGGATCTCTATCTGGGGAAACATTGCCTGTCCAGGAAATATTTAGCCAAATATGGATAAATTTTCATTGTCACAACTAGATCGAGGAGGGAGTATTTCTACTGGATCAGGGAAGGAGGTGAGTAGAAGGTAGGGATACTTCTAAATATCATACATTTTACAAAAAGAAAAAAACTGAAGGTATCACATTACATGACTTTAAAGTATATTACAAGGCTATAGTAACCAACATAGAATGGTACTGGCAAAAAAAATAGTCGTATATATCGATGGAACAGAATAGAGAACCCAGAAATACAGCCATATACCTATAGCCAACTGATTTTCTACAAAGCAGACAAAACATACACTGAGGAAGGCACATCTTATTTGACAAATGGTGATGGGAAAATTTGATAGTCAGATGCAGAAGAATGAAGCTGCAATATATACATATACAAAAATTAATAAACCATAAAAATTCTAGAAAAGTTAGGAAAAATTCTTCTGGATCTGGGCCTTAGGCAAAGAATTTATGACTAAGACTCCAAAAGCAAATGCAAAAAAATAAAATATCAACAAACGGGACGTAATTAAACTAAAAAGCTCTGTACAGCAAAGGAAACAATCAACAGAGTAAACATACAACCTAAAGAATAGGAGAAAATACTCCCAAACTTTGCATCTGACAAAGGACTGACATCACTCCCTCCTTCTGAAAACACTGTCTTTGCTTGACTTCGTGAATACAACACTTTGTTTTCTCCTGCTTCACTGGACAACTATTTTTATTTCTCAGACTCTCTTTTATGTTTCTCTTTCATTATGTAAACTCTTAATAAACAACACAAGGGCTTAGCCCTTGGTCCTGCTCTTCTCTGTCAATAGACATTCCTTTTATGACAGCCTCTATTTTTCCTCATCATCTACCTATCCCGGGTATGTTTTCCATACTACTCCCCTCTTCACAGACACATTTATCTGCATGTTGGGCTGCATGACTGTGTCAGGCCAATGGATTAGAGTAAAAATGACTTAAAGCATTTCCAGATGCAGTTTTAAAAAATATTCTGCAATATCCTACCAGCCTTTTCTTTCCTTGTTCTTGTGAGATTGGAGACCATATGTCCCAAGATAATATAGTTCCAAGATGGAGAGGACAATTTTGTGGACCAGTTTGTGAACGGCAATTCAGACAAGATATAAGCTTTTATTATATTAAGCCTCTAGCAGAACTTTTAAATTTTTGTTGGGTTGAGCTATAATAACAATTCCAAAGTGTGTTTGATTGCAAGTCTGTGGCATCAACTAAGTCCTTAAGGGATCTGGCGTAATTCAACGGAGCAAGAAAATGTCTGTGAACTAGTTTAAGTGTTTTTTGTCTCTATCTATCCAAGAAGGGTTTAAGTGCATTAAGAAATAGGTGTTTGTCAAAATTGTGGTAAAAACTAATGTCTAGGTTGCAAAATTTCATGTTTTTTAAGTATCTTCTATTATCATAAACACACATAGGACGTATTTTAATTCTCCATAGAGTACTTCCTGATCAAAACACAGAATTGTTTGGACAATTCAAATTTTTATCTTCTATTTTTCTCTATTTTTACTATATTAATCTAAAAACACTCACATCTCATATTTGAACAACATACACTTCTTACAACCATAATTAATAGCCAGACGATCAGGGTAACAATGTGCTCTTGACTCAGAATGTATCTGCTAAACTTAATTGTAGGAGCACATGAACTTCTGAGTATAGGTCCCCACTTCGAGGTAAGAAAACATAAAATAAATGTTAACTGAAAAGTAAGGCATCTTGAAGCCTAATCCAGGTGTAGTTATAATCTAAGAATCATTAGTCGAACAACTCATATAATTATAAAAAGATATCTAAATCTCTTCTTAAATCATTTAAAGAATGACAGTGTGGAATAGAATTCCACAATAATCCAATGAGTGGAACTTCCTTCACCCTCTCTCCATCCTTTCTTTTTCCTCTCTCTCTATACCCAATCTATGTGTGTGTGTGTTAGGGGTGGGTATTCTCCAACTTTCAGAAGTTTTCCCAAAATCTTCCCTTCATATTCTTTAAAATTCATCCAGAAAGACCACTCACCTTCTTCCTTTCCCCTCTGCCATGTAAGGACACATAGAGAAGACACTATCTATTAACCAGGAAGCGGGCCCTCACCAGACCCCAAATTTGCTGGTATCTTGCTCTTGAACTTTCAAGACTCCAGAATTGTAATAAATAATTTTTTTGCTGTTTATAAGCCACCCAGATAATGATATTTTTGTTATAGCAGCATGGATGGACTAAGACACCTATGTATTGGAAAGACAGCTATTCTATTCTAATTCTTTATCTAAAGTTACATTATTTAATAAAAAGATGGGTATTTAAGCGCTATTCACATTTGCAAATTGTGTTAAGGGACAAATTATATATAAATGCAGTAAAATCCTGTGATAGCACTAACAATAATGAATAAAATAAGTTCAGATGTAAAGTAATTTGCTCCCAAAATCCTGAGAACTGCAGGCAGGCTAGCTGTGCAGTCATGCCTGAATTATTTAATTAAACTCACAAAAATACCATCCTGCATTTTAAGCAATGGAATTATTTTCAGACACTAATTATGTGTTATGGTGTTTAACTGTTATATATGTTGTTCATGCATGTGTGTGGGAGGGGCTGGTATTTTCATATAAATATTTATATATAAAATATTTTCCAAAATCTTTCTCAGGCATTTAAAATAATCAGTGATTGAGAAGACAACTGATAAAGAAACATTCTGAGTAGCAGGTATTTAAAGAATAATTCAGATTACATGAGAAAGCCTTTCAATTCTAGTGATTTTCCCATATTAATTTTTTTTTCAGTTTTTTGTTCTTCAGCCACTTCATTCACTTTAATGTATCAGGTAGTGTGCATCTTATGCAATTTATTTCCCTGATACTATCTTACCCCCTTTTATTTAACAACATATAAGCCTCAGAAGACTAAGAATTTACTTTGTGAAAGACAATGTGGTACAGAAGAAGGATATAATATAGTTTTTACCACCCACTTTAAGGCTAGATGCTAGTTTTAGTCACTGAGTTCTCAGGTTTGATACTCACCTATGTAAAAATCAAATAAGAAACCTGCCCTAATTCACGGGGTCACCATAAATGAAAACATAATGGGCATAAAAATACGAGATATAAGTTTTTTGTATGAACTATAAAAAATGTCCTATCAAAATAATCATCCAACAAACCATTTTAAAGCATGGCTTGAGTTCAAAACACAGAGCGCCATGTTATGCCTGTAAGTGACTGTGGTATGTGCAGAATCTCTCTCATGAAACTCGGAAGCTCATGGTTGATGTCATTCAGCCTCATACTTAATACTGAGTCCATAAGGAAACAACAATTGAAATGTTATATTTGGAGTAGCAGTTTGTTTTGATAAAACACATGTTTCTAAGGCACGCATTCTCTCTCACGTGACTGTGAAGTAGGGGAATTTTGTAAGTTTAACTTGAGCATTGCATTGGTCCATATGCAATTTGAGGGTGGAGTAGTGGGCGTAGAATGATAACACTTAGCAGGAAAGAAAAGGCCCCTAACACAGCTGCTGTGCAGGCAGGAGCACTTTCGGCTCCATCCACACAGAAGCACACCTTGCTCTCACCTCTGGCAGCTGGCACGTCCTCCTGTGCTCACAGTGGTACATCCAGATGGCAGACACATTCTCTCAGAGCTCAGACGCCTCCATTTTGACAATGTTTTTTAAAGCCCCTGAAGCAGCATCCAGTCCTACTGAGCTGTCTGGCTAGACTCTTCACATTATCTGTTAATGAGCCAATAGTTTTTGTTATTATTGTGTTTGTTGTTTTTTGTTTTAATAATAATATTCTGGATGTAAATTTGCATAGGTTTTGAGTGGTCTGGCTCAACCTTATGTTTTCCACAAAACCTGTTATTACAATATGCGTGATTTTTTTTTCTTCAGGAAAGCATATTCTCTTCTATGGAAAAAAAAAAAAAAAACTCCTATTCTCTCAATTTAAAGTGTCTCTATTAGAATAGATTTCTATGTGTAACACCCAGAAAATAATTAAAGTTATTCTTAAAATTAGCAAGAATAATCTGTTTGAGTAACAAAGATAATGACTATGTCTTGTTTCAAGCACAGTTTTGTAAAAGGTAATATTACACATCCCTGGGTTGGTAGCTCTTCCTTTCAAAGGAAGTGTGACCTATTTAAGGCTGATTGTGTAAAATAGCTTCGTAGCAGTATATGGGGGAAGTCCAAGTCAATCTGGGTCATTTCAAAGGTCGAAAACATAAATGAAAAATGGGAGCAGAACCTTCTGGAACAGAAACACATTTTGGGTTGATCTGAAGCAAAAACAGGTGCCCAGGAAAGTATCTACATGTCAGGGTAAGGAGAGCATGGGAATGAGAAGCAGGTGAACAGGATTTAGTTCAAGAATTATTTAGAAGCTGTGTCCTTTTCAGAACTAGAGCTGTTCTCAACCAAACTCTTTAGAACCAAATTGCCCAGTGCTCAGTTGCCTGAGGCTCTAAGCCTCTCCCGCAAGTAACAGAATCTCTCCCATGCCGCATGTCTCCTGCTTATGCTCAAGTCACTCTCTGGGCAGAACCCTTTTAAAGATAAGAGAAGAAATTGTATTGTTTATTGAATTTTAAGCACATAGACATACTTCTCTAGTTTTCTTCCATGGGTTTGCAGAGCATTGGATAATCTGTATTTAGGTAGTCTGTTCTGAGCACTAGCGCTAAATGATCACCTGTTCCTGGATTTGGTATTGATAATGGGGCCCAACAAACTTGCTGCCCATAAAAAACAGTGGAGGCTTACAAATAAATAAATCTCAGATGAATTATGAGCAATGTGATACCTTAGGTTTTGAATTGGTTTGAGTACAGTTCTTCACCCTTCGTAACATGATGCTTTCACAGTCATTGACGTCGTTTCCAGAATTCTTAAGTAAAAATCGAATTAGCTGTAAGCAACGGTTTTTGTCTCCCTATCCCTTGTTCCATCGAAATGCTTCAGAAGAATCCTCCCTAAGGCTATTACTGTCACTACTCTTGCTAGAAGTAATTGGAAAAGTGCCTACTATGTCCCAGAACAATTGTAATGCCATTTTCAACTCTGCTGGAGTTGCACGCCCTCCAGTAGATAAAGCCCTCTCCAGCAGTACCTGCGTATCTTACCCAGGTAGGAACTACTACCTGTATTACCCTTGGGTAGGACCATGGGGCAGCTTCCTTTCTCTAAACCTAACAACATACCTCTGAGTAAAGATTTTCCCTAAGTTAGATGTTTCTAAATATCATGTAATCTATTTGGAAGATTCCAACATTTTCTTTTAGGATTTTAAAATGTTGGAAAACCATTCATTCCTCTCATTTATTCCCCCTGGTTCCAGGGAAGAATTTCTTTTTCTTTTTTCTTTTTTCGAAGTTGTAATATTTATTTTAAGGATTAAAAGGATGGAATACAGGTGAACTTTCATGTTCATTTTCTCAATTCTTCATCTTTGTAGAAATGCCTTGAGTATTTAAATAAGTCACTCTATCCTATAGCACCTGTACAGCTAAAGACTAATTCTCACTGACTCCAGCAGAAGTCATTATGCTAAGCTTAATTTTGCATCCATTTTAAAAGCAGAGTACACAGCTGTGAACTCTCCTAAGGGCAGGTGTAACACAGACTGCATCTTTCTCCCAGTAGACTCATCACGTCTGGCCTAAGACTCATGGCCTATGGCTGTCACAAAAAGCTATGAATATATAATATAAACTGAAAATCAAGTGCTCCCAATGAGTTATTCTGAGAAAAATTTATTGTGCCTATCCAAAGATTACTTCTAAACAATAAAAAGACCAAGTCAATACTGAGTTTTCTTTCCTCTACTGATACCAACTCAGTATTTCAAGTGGGGTAAAAATGCATATAGTGATTGTTTCATTCCATATAAATGATTTAAAAAACTGCAAAACCACTCCCCTTAATCTGATTCTAGAATTTTGGAGCATCTATAAAACTTATGCAGAGCACTTCTCCCCAACACAACAAACCATCCTGGACCTTCAGAACTCAAAGACAAACTCTCCACCTTCTGTGCTCCCTCTCACATTTCCGAGACAAAAGCAGGCTGTACGTAGAACATACCTTGGAAGATGACAGGTGCATCTATTTATTTTTGCAGCACACCAAATTTTTGGCCAGACCTCCAAGTGTGTGTCTCAGTGAGATATCAGTAATTGTTAGAATTTCACCTACTGGGCCCAGGCATTCCTGACTGCTATCACCATACCTACAATCTATGGGCAGTATCTGATTTTATTACAAACATTAGCAAAAAATGTATACAGGCAAAGAAACAACAACCAAATAAAAAACATTAATTGAATTCCATTCAACCTGCCTTAATTAATCCTTTAACTGGCAGACATAGGGTTGTAAGCAGTTTTAATGTATCTGTTATTGTGAACTTAAATTGATGCAGGGAAACAAAAGGAAGTAATAAACACATAGACATAATTCAATTAACAGCCATTGAATCGTATTGTTTAGATGAACTGCTTGTCAGAAATTGTTAATTATCCATAGCTCCAGAATACCAAATCAGGAAACATTTTCTAATTAACTATTGAGCATCACTTTGCTAGTTCTACATCCCTTTGGATTTATAAATGGCTAAATTATATATGTATATTTTTACACTTTCCCTCATTAATTAAATCAATGTATATTAATATCTTCATTTTAAATATGAATCAATATAGAAGCAGGCAGAGGAAACCAACTTGTGCAAAAACCCTTAATTAACTAGAAGACCTATGGTTCTCAATGCAGAATTATACAACCTACTGCACATCATATTAATGAGAAATTATTTCCCTTTTCTATATTATTTATCCCATGTCTCTCTTCAGCATTGACTAATACTTGCCCAGAATCTTTTCCTGCTTAAGATATTTAGGCTTTATCCCTCCTACAAGGTCATAAAAGAGCTGCCATCCTCTTGTCTCATGGAGAAACATATTGTTAATCTTCTGTCATTAAATAAGACTACAATTTCCTCAGATTTTCTACATTCATGTCAGGTTAACACAGGAAACAGCCAGTGGAGCTGTTGAAAAAGTTAATACCTATATCTATGGTGTTAGTCTAGAATTCTGAAAAAAAAATTGTAAAAGAAGTCTAAATTAATAGTATTTACTAACAAGTGTTATTGGGAAAAGCAATAGAATTATCCAAAGTAAATCTCATGACCCATATAAACATGTGAGCATTCAATAAATGCTTGCCGTTGGTGTAGATGTTTTTGTATTAGGATTTATCATGAAGTCAACCAATTCCTCCACATTCCATTCACTTATGAAAATTTGACATGTAAAATATATTTCAGGTTCTCTAAACATTGTGGTTTTGAATATAAGGAAGATATGCCATATGAAGGACCAGAGTTATTTATTTTAAAATATCTGTATATGATAATAAGTATTGTTCAATTTCAAAATCTCTTAAGTATTCCTCTTAGAAAGTAGCTCTGTCTTGGTAACCATAACAGAATGTAATGACCTTTGTGTTTCTCCATAGGCTGCCAGAGGCACTGAACACAAGCATTAGGATTAGTAAATCTCCCTCCAGTGCAAATCATTCTCCTTCATTCATTTTTAGGCCCAAGATTATCAATATCATGTTTACATCAGGAGAGAAAATTAAAGCAATTATGGGATCAAACTACCTTCCCAAATCTTATAATTCTTAAATTCTCAGAAGTTGTTCATATTTTTCTCTAAGACTCATCTGCTTCTTCCTACCTTTATGACCCAGTGGCTAGTATTGCAACAAATGTGAGGTTTGTAGGAACCAATTGATTTAGAAAAAGTAAAAGCGAAAAAGTTGATAAAGTGTCTGGTTGAAAACTATATAAGGAAAAAATTATTTGTACACAATTGATGAAAATTAAATCATTAAAGCCATTCTGGAAGGCATCTGGCTGTAAAATAAAAGGTTTATATATAAATGTGTCATGGGCAATGTGTTTACTTTTAGTACTTCTTGTAATCTTGTCTTCAGAAATATAGAAACAAATGGACGTTTTTTTGCTGTTGTAAGTTAGAATAATCTATCTCATGTATTTAAAATCTAAAAAAAATAAACTTAGCTAACTATAAGTGGAATGTAATTCCTTATGCAAAATGTACCTATAAAAATCTCAAACAAACACCATAATTAATGGGGAAATGATGAAAGCTTTTCCTTTAAGATCTGGATCTTTCATTTGTTGTCATTATTTGAATGTGTTAGGATTCTATAAGTAAACACTCCAACAGAATTTGTGAAAAATTTTAATTGATTTTATAAAAATACCTAGACACAAGTCAATATAGGATAATCAATTGTATTTTTATATAATTGCATTTTCCAAAAATGAAGATATTAATATTAAAGAATAGTGCCACTTATAATAGTATTATACATATCAAATACTTCAAAACAAAAACTATTAAACCTTAGTGAAATAAATTATAAACCTCAATAAATTAAAAAATATATCATGTTCGTAAATTGAAAGACTCATTATATTAAAGATATTAAGCTCCATTCCTAAATTAATCTATAAATTTCATGCAATATAAATAAATATATTTTTCATAGTTAAAGTTTGTGCATGTGCATGTGGAAATAGATAAATTTATTTTAAATTATATATGAATATGCAAGAACCCAAGTATAGCATAGACAATATTGAAAATAAACCTATGGGAACACTTATCTACTGTTTATCAAGACTTATTACAAAGCTGTAATAATCAGGACAACATAGTATTGTGCCAAGGGTAAACTAATAGGCCAGTGGATCAGAGTAGGAGTACATGAGCAAATTCACTCATATATGCTCAATTCATTTGTACAGAGCTTTGGAGAAAGAAGCATCTTATCAATAAATAGTGTTGAGTCAATCTGACATTCATATAGAAAAAAACATTAAACATGATTCCTATAATATATTATATATATAAATCAATACAACAGGATTGCAGAAATAACTATGAAAGATAAGCAACAGATTTCTATTAACAATATATAATATCTCTATGAACTCATGGTAAGAAAAAGAACATCAACTATTAGTGGCACACACCTGTAGTCCCAACTAAGAGGACAGGAGGATTACTTGAGCCCAGGAATTTGAGGTTGCAGTAAGCTATGGTGATGCCACCGCACTCTAGCCTCAGCAACAGAGTGAGACTCTGTCTTAAAAAGGAAGGAAGGAAGGAAGGAAGGAAGGAAGGAAGGAAGGAAGGAAGGAAGGAAGGAAGGAAGAAAGAAAGAAAGAAAGAAAGAAAGAAAGAAAGAAAGAAAGAAAGAATAAAAACAAAGCTCGATAGACTGGACTGCCTTAAAATATAAGCTGCTGTTCAAAAAAAGCATGGTTAAGAATCTGAAAAGTCAAGGTGAAAGCATGAAATCATATTTGCAACCCATGTTCATGATAAA
>CAUYRT010022793.1:0-27536 GCA_963574885.1 Lepilemur ruficaudatus
TTCTCTTAGGAGACAATTTATTAGAGGTAAAAATACTTAGGTATTTTTAGAAGTAAATATACTTAGACAAGTATAATTTATAACTTCATAAAAATAAAAGATATATAATATTCATAAACAAGAAGAGGTGACTAGTAAGAGAGAAAAATCACAATCTTGAGAATTTTAAATTTAGTGGCAAAACTAAGACATAAAACTAAACTAGCAGAACCAAATAGAATAATGAACAATTTAGAAACAGATATTTGATCTAGAAGTTTGATCTAAGAAAATACATTGCTTCATTACAATCCCTATTAATACAAGCTTCAAAAGAAGAGAACAGAAGGAATAAAAGAAAAAAAAAAATCACAATGAGATATCACTTATCTCCAGTGAGGATGGCCTTTATCAAAAAGTCCCAAAACAATATATGTCGGCATGGATGCAGAGAGATATATGAACACTCATACAATTCTGGTGGGACTGCAAACTAGTACAACCTCTGTGGAATATGGAGATACCTCAAAGAACTACAAGTAGAACTACCATTTGATCCAGCAATCCCATTACTGGGCATCTACCCAAAAGAACAAAAGACATTCTATTAAAAAGGCACCTGCATTAGAATGTTTATAGCAGCACAATTCACAATTGCAAAGATGTGGAAACAACCCAAGTGCCCATCAATCCATGAGTGGATTAATAAAATGTGGTATATGTATACTATGGAATACTATTCAGCCACAAAAAAACAGTGGTGATCTAGCACCTCTTGTATGATTCTGGATAGAGCTGGACCCCATTCTACTAAGTGAAGTAACACAAGAATAGAAAACCAAGCACCACATGTATTCATCATCAAATTGGTATTAACTGACTAACGCTTACGTGCACATATAGTAGTAACATTCATCAGGTGTCAGGCAGATGGGAGCGGGGAGGAGGGTAGGGGTTCATACACACCTAATGGGTGCTATGTGCACCATTTGGAGGATGGACAGGCTTGAATCTCTGATTCGGGTGGGGCAAAGGCAATATATGTAACCTAAACCATGTACCCCTGTAATACGCTGAAATAAAAAAAAAAAAGATAAGGCTGAACGCCTGCATTTTTGTCAGACACAATACAAATGAAAAGACTATGGAGAAACATCTTTAAAGTACTAAAAGACAGAAACTGTTAACTAAGAATTCTATACACAGGAGAATCAGCTTTCAAAAATAAAACAAAATGAAGACTTTTGAAGACTGAAAGAAATTATCTCTGACCTGCACTATAAGAAATGTTAAAGAAAGTCCTTCAGTCAGAAAAAATGATGCCATATGGAAAATAGATCTATAAAAGGATGAGAAGCACTAGAAACAGTGGCTATGCAAATAAGATAGAAACATATGACATTTTTCTTATTATTTAGATCTCTGTAGGAGAAAATTGATGACTCTGTTCTGGACAAACGGCACAGATGCCTCTCTCCCTGCTCCTCCTCACTAAGTACAACTATAATCCCAGGAAGTAACGCAAGACAACCAAGGAGAACACCAGCAGGCAGAAAGAGAAAGGCAGGTTGGTTTAGAACCTCAGGACTGGAGGGACAACATAGTGGCAGGGTATTGTATGACCTGTCCTCCCCCCAGGCCTTCACAAAACAGGAGACTATCCAGGCCCAACATTTCCCAATCCCCAACTTAGCAACAGAAGACAGCCCAGGTAGCCTCATTCCTTTCTCAAAGCAAAAGGCAGTCCCAAGGACAGTAGCAGGCAAGCCCTGCAGATGTGTCAGGGGAACTGATGGGCACCCACACTGCAAACCCTCCCACAAGCAGCAGCCTGGGGAGCAGCATTCTTCCTTGCTGGGCTGGAGACTCTGCACAATCAGACACACTGGCAAAGGGAAACTGCACACAAAATTGCCCAGTTCAAGAAGCATCCCTTTCCACACCAGACTTGAAACTCCCCGCCCACACCAAGAGACCCCTGAATTGCCAGGGGCTGCAGCAAAAGGGATTTCACCACAGGAAGCACCTGGCCAAGGGAGTGTTCTTTGTCCCTGGGGGTCAGACTCTCACTTGGAGGCACCAGGAGGTGCAGCCTGGGGAAGCTCCGGCCACACCCTCTCGCTGCATCAGCAGGGACCCAGGGCAGCAGCATCAGACACAGAATAGACCACAACAGCATCACGCAGCCTGTGGAAATTCAATTGCCATCGGAACCACAGCCCATAGAACTAGGCCATGACCTTACCTGCGTGCTCACCCTAAACAATGTGACTGCCTGCTAAAATTTAAAAATTCAGAGTCTTCTAACTTAATAGCCACATGTCCAGGATAGCAACAGAAAATCTCCTGTCATACCAAGAACCTGGAAAATCACAACTTAAATGAGAAAAGACAACTAACATGAACATGGACTTAAATCAGAGACTTGATTTATCTAACAAGGATTTTAATGCAGCCATCATAAAAATATTTCAATAAGCACGTACAAATTCTTTTGAACAAAAAAGATGAAAATCTCATCAAATAATTAGAAACATTTTTTAAAAGCAAATAGAATTTTTTTTCTTTTTTTGGTTTTTCAAGATAAATATTATTGTGTCTATTAAAGGTATACAAATGATGTTATGGAATACATATAGACAATAAAATGGCTAAAATAGTGAAGAAAATTGACATATCTGTCATGTCACATGGTAATTCATTTTTGTGTGTGTGATAAGAGCAGCTAACATCTATTCATTTAGCAGAAAGCCCAAATAAAGTACAATTTTATTAACCACAGCCCTCATGTTGTACACTAGACCTCTAGATTTGTTCATCCTACATATTTGCTACTCTGTATCCTCTGATCTCATCTCCTCATTTCCTCCCCTCATCTCCATCACTGGTAACCACTGTTTCATTCTCTATCTTGGAATATCAGAATTGTTTTTTTTAAGATTCCACATACAACTGAGATCAAGCAGTATTTAGCATTCTGTGTTTGGCTTATTTCACTTAACATAACATCCTCCAGGTACATCCATGTTGTCATGTTGTGGCAAATGGCAGGATCTCCTTTTTTATGACTGAATAATATTCCTGTGTGTGTGTGTGTGTGTGGGCGCGCACACTCCACAGTTGATCCATTCATCCATTGACAGATACTTTGATTCCATCTCACGGCTATTGTGAATAATGTTGCAATGAACATGGGAGTGCAGATATCTTTATGAAGTGATGATTTCGTTTCCTTTGGATATGTACCAGAAGAGGGATTGTTGAGTAGTTCTATTTTTAGTTTCTTTAGCACTTTCATACTGTTTTGCATAACGGCTTCACCAATCTACACTCCCACCGATAGTGTACAAGGGTTATCTTTTCTCCACACCCTAGCCAACAGTTGTTATCTCTTGACTTTTTGATAATAGCCATCCTAATGGGTGTGAGGTGATACAGTGGTTTTAATTTGCATTTCCCTGATGATTAATGATGTTGAGCATCTTTTCATATATTTGTTGGCCATTTCTATGTCTTCTTTGGAGAAATGTCTATTCAGGTCGTTTGCCCATTCTTTAATTGAGTTATTTGTCTTTCTGCTATTGAGTTGTATGAGTTCTTTATACGTTTTGGAAATTAACCTCCAGATGCATGGTTTGCAAATGTTTTTGCCCAATCCTTAGGTTGCTGTTTTATTTTGTTGATTATTTTCTTTGCTGTGCAGAAGCTTTTTAGTTTGATGTACTTTCACTTATTTATTTTTGCTTTTGCAGCCTGAGATTTTGGTGTGATACCCAAAAAATAATTGCCAAGGACAATGTCTAGGAGCTTTTCCCTGTATTCTCTTCTAGGTATTTTATGGTTTAGGTCCTATGGTTGGGTATTTTACCCATTTTGAGTTGATTATTGTGTATGGTGTAAGATAATTTCATTCTTTTGCATGTGGAAATCAGTTTTCCCAGCACCATCTTTTGAAGAGATTATCTTTCCTCCATTGTATATATATTCTTGGCACCCTTGTGGAATATCTGTTGACTATACATGCCTGGGTTTTATTCTGGGCTCTTTATTCTGATCTACTGGTCTATATGTCTGTTTTTATGCCAGTACCATATTGTTTTAATTACCATAATTTTGTGATGTAATTTTAAGTTAGAAAGTATGATGCCTTCAATTTTGTTTTTTGTTTGTTTGGTTTTTGTTTTTTCTCCTCAGGATTGCTTTGGCTATTCAGGGTCTTTTGTGATTCCATATAAATTTTAGGATTGCTTTTTCTATTTCAGTGGAGAATGCTATGGAGATTTTGATAGGGATTACATTGAATTTATACATTGCTTTGGGTACTATGGACATTTTAATAATATTAACTCTTTCAATCCATGAGCACAGAATATCTTTCCATTTATATGTACCTTCTTCAATTTCTTTTATCAATGTTTTATAGTTTTCAGTGTACAGATCTTTCACTTCCTTGGTTAAATTTATTTCTGAGCATTTTTTTTGATGCTATTGTAGATAGAATTGATTTCTTGATTTTCTTTTTCACTAGAGCATATTTATGTATAGAAATGCTATTGATTTTTGTATGTTGATTTTATACCATGCTCCTTTACTGAATTTATTTATTAATTCTAATAGTTATTTTTATGTAATCTTTGGGGTTTTCTACATATAGGATCATGTAATCTGTAAATAGGGATAACTATATTTATATAGTTTATAAGCTATATATATCTATAGGGATAAATATATAACTATATTTATTTGAATATCTTTCATTTCTTTTACTGATCTGGCTGCTCTTGAATAGCACTGACCTTCAGTATTATGTTGAATAAAATTAGCAACAGTGGGCATCCTTGCCTTGTACTGGATCTTAGTGCAAAATCTTTCAGTTTTTCCCCATTGGTTATAATGCTAATTGTGGGGTTTTTGCAAATGGGCTTTATTATGTTGAGGAACTTTCTTTCCATATCTAACCTTTTTTTTTTTTAACCAGAGTCTCACTCTGTTGCTCTGGGTCATTGCAGAGGCATCATTGTAGCTCACTGCACCTCAAACTCCTGGGCTCAAATGATCCTCCTGCCTCAACCTCCTGAGTACCTGGGACTACAGGCACATGCCATGATGCCCAGCTAATTTTCCTATTTTTAGTAGAAACAGGCTCTTGCTCGCTTACGCTGGTCTCTAACTCCCGACCTCAACAGGTCCTTCCACCTTGGCCTCTCAGAGTGTTAGGATTATGGGAGTGAGTCTCTGTTCCTGGCCCTAAACTGTTGAGAGCTTCTATCAAGAAAAGATGTTAAACTTTGTCAAATGCTTTTTCTGTGTTAATTCATTTAACCATGTGGTTTTTGTCTTTCATCGTGTTCATGTGATGTATGACACTGATTACTTTGCATTTATTAAACCAGGCTTTTATGCAATAGATAAATCCCATGTAGACATAATGCATAATCTTTTTGATGTGTTGTTGGTTTGCTAATATTTTATTGGCAATTTCTGCATAGTGTTCATCAGAGATATTGGCCTATAGCTTTCCTTTCTTATGGTGTCTCTGTCTAGAGAGAAGAAAGAGAGGAGGCTGAAAAACAACTGGAAGAAATAATGGGAGAAAAGTCCCCAATTTGGCAAAAGACATAAGCCCACAGATTCAAGAAGCTAAGGAAACCATAAACAGGATAAAACCAAAGGAAACATACCAAGACACATTATAATTAAACTTCTGACAGCTATAAAAAAAATCTTGAAAGCAGCCAGAGAGAAAAATGTGTTACATACACAATAATACCAATTGAAATTAAGCTGACTTCTCACCTGAAATCATGGTGGGCAGAAAGAAGTAGCAATGTTTTTCAAGTACTGAAAGAAAAAACTGTCAACCACCAATTCTATATCTGACAAAACTATATAAAGGGGAAATAAAAATATTCTCAGACAAAGGAAAACTAAAAGAATTTGTCACAGACCTACATCTATAGAATGGCTGAAAGGAATTCTGCAAACAGAAAGGAAATGATTAAAAAAGAGATCTGAGAGCACCAGGAAAAAAGAAAAAATAAGAAAAAAATAAGTGTATATATATAAAAAACCATTCTTCTTGCCATGAGCTTTATAAATCATTTTTGTTCACTGAAACAAAAATTATGCCATCTGATACTTGAGAATTTAAAATGGGGAAGGTAAAATGACCTAAATGGAAATAAGTTTTCCATACATCACTCAGAGAGTGATGAAATGTTGGTATCAGTAGACCACAATAAGTCATATATGTAATACCCAGAGAAACCACTTTAAAAAAAACTATACAAGGAGATACACTCAAAAATACAATCAAAGATAATTGTTTAAACAAATGCAATAGTAATGTAATATGGGATTGATAAAATATATAAAAGACATCTTGATAGTTATCAAAAAAGCATTTCACAAAATCCACCATCAAGTCCTCATTTAAAAAAAAACTAGCAAAGTAGGAATAGAAGAAACTTCTCTCAACCCAATAAAATACATCTGCAACAGAAGTATAGTAAACATCATACTAATGGTGAAAGACTGGATGCTTTTTTACTATGCTTGAGAACAAGCCAAGGATGTATGCTCTCACCATCTCAACATTATACTGGAGGTCCTAACCAGTGCGGTAAGACCTGAAAAAAGGAAGAAAAGTATCAAGATTAGAAATGAAGAGGTAAAGCAGTGTTTGTTGGTAGACATCATCATCTACATAGAAAACTTGATAGAATCTACAAAAAAGATACTCCAATTAATTAGTGGGTTTAGCAAGGTTGCAGACTACAAGGTCAACATATAAAAGTAAACTGTATTTTCATATATTAATACTAACAACAAGTACTTAGAAATAAAAATTAAAACTCAATACCTTTATAATAGCATCAAAAATATGAAATGCTTAGGGATAATATCTGATAAAAGATGCATAAGACCTATAAAACGAAAATTCACTCATCACTGAGAAAAAATAAGGAAGACCTAAATAAATGGAGAGATATACCTTGTTTACAAGTCAGGAGATTCAATTATATTAAGATTCCTGAATCGGTCTTTAAACTTAACTCAAGCCTAATCAAAACCCCAGCAAGGTTTATAGAAATTGCCATGCTGATTCTAAAAGTCATGTGAAAATGAAAAGGACATAAAATAGCCAAAAGAACTTTGAAACAGAAGAACAAAGTTAGAGGGGTTATCATATCTGATTTCAAGACTTTTTATAAAGCTGTGTAACAAAGACTGTGTGTTTTGGTATCTAGATAGACAAGTAGATCAAAAAAATAGAATAGAGACTTGAAATAGACCCAAACAAATATGGACAACTGATTTTTGACCAAGATTCAAAGGAAATTCAGTGGAGAAAAAACCTTCTTTTCAACAAATGGTGCTGGGATCATGAATATCCACATGCAAAATAAATAAACAAATAAACACATAAGACAGTTTGATCCATACCTCAAACCATATACAAAACTTAACTCAAAATGAATTATAGACTTAAATGTAGAACCAAAAACTATGAAATTGTGGAATAAAAAAAAGGAGCAAATCTTGTGATTTTGGCTTGGCAAAGATTTCTTAGATGTAAAGGCCAAAAATATAATCCATAAAATTTTTAAAATTTTAAAATTGATAAACTGGACGTCAACAAAATTAAAAACTTCTGTTCTTTGAAATGCACTGTTAGGAGAATGGAAACACAAGCCACAGACTTGGAGAAAGTATGTGTAGATACTATATCCAACAAAAGGCTTAAATTCAGGATATGTAAATAAATCTCAAAACTCAATAATAAGAAAAAAAAACCTAATTAAGAAATGAGCAAAATATTTGAATGGACAATTTCACCAAAGATATACTTGTTCCAGATAAGCACATGTAAAAATGCTCAAGATTATTAGTCATTTAGGAATGTAAATTAAAACCACAACAATGTACTACTATATACCTATTAGAATAGCTAAAATTAAAGACTGATTAAATGATGTCAAGTATATGAAGAAACTGGAACTTCTATACACTGCTGGTGTGGATATAAAATGATGCAACCACTCTGGAAAATTGCATGGGAGTTTATTAAAAAGCCAAACTTACACCTGCCAAAGTATGCAGCCATTTTGTTGCTAGGCATTTACCTAAGAGAAAAGGAAATACATGCTTCTTCAAAGACTTGTACACAAATGTTCTTAGCAGATTTATCTGTAAGAGTCTCAAACTGAAAATAAACCTTAATGCCCACTAATAAAAAAAAAGAGAGAGAGAAATAAAAATAAGCTAACTTAAAAGAAAAGTTTTAAGTTCTTCAATAGCTCACAAAACTTTCATCATTTATTTCTATAGCCTATCGTTCCTGCCTCACTTTTATAGACAATATCCTGAATGTTTCAAAGATTTCTTGATGCTACTTTCTTTTATTCCTAAGGTTAGAATGTCATCCTCCCTTATCAGTACTGTGGCAGGCAAATTTCCAAATATGCCCCCTTCCCTATTAATTCTTTTCGATCAATCACTACCTGTTATTCAATCAAACATTAAAACTTATCTGGGTATTTTGAGAAGTGACTTTGCAGATGGCATTAAGGTTATTAATCAGCAGACAATAAAATAGGGAGAGTGTGGTGTATTATCTGGGTGGACTCACTGTAATCAGTAGTGCCTTTAAATAGCGGAAAAAGAAAACAGAAGAGTCCATTTGAGACATAACTACAGAAGAAGGGTGAGGAGAGATGATACAGAAGAGGAAGCCTCTGTTGATGAAGGGGGGCAATGAGGAAAGCTTGGGAAAGCAAGCCAGTAGCTTCTACGAGCAAAGAGCAGCCCCTGCTGGAAGTAGGAACCTCAGTCCTACAACTGCAAATAATTGACTCTGGTCAGCAACCTGATAGAGCCTGGGGACAGATTGTCTTCAGAGCCTTTGTGTAACAGCCTACCTTGATTCTGGCATTATGACATCTAAAGCAAGGATATCAGTTAATTAATCTTGGATTTGGGGACTGCAGAATTATGAGATAATTAATTTGTTGTTATTGTCGGCTACTAAATCTGTGGCATAGTTTCATGGCAGCAGTAACAATCTAATACAACTAGGAAAGATCAAAAATACTTAATTCTCTGTAAACTGTTTGTCAACCTAAATAACAGAAAGAGGCTTTCTAATAGAAAATGATACTTGTTTGGGAATAGATCATTGTAATAGGAATACATATGCCAAAAAAAAATATGTGCACATTCAGGGAAGTAAAGGAAGACAAAGGTTTTTAAAGGAAAAATGAAGAGGATTACATAGTTGTTTGTTAGCAATTTTTCTTGGCTACAAGGGCTAATAACAAGGGTGGTGCCCTCATAGAAATATTCTTTTGTGTAAGGCTACAGTAGCCTTTGTGGATTTTGCAATCTTCTGTGATAGTTTTTACTATCAGGCATACATGCATGAGAACCCTCCCTTCATGATCTTCCCTGGCTCTGTCAGTATTTTGTTTTTTGGTGTTTTTTTTGTTTGTTTGTTTGTTCAATATAAGTGACTGCATTTTAATTCTGACAATCTTGACATATTTTAGCCTTTAGGCTTTTTAAAGTATTATAGACATACCTACAAGCACTTATGCACACACAGCGTGGATTAGGAACATTTAATTTAGTGTGTGTGGGTTCAAATATAATTGTCCATTCATTTAGCAAGAAGGAAGGTTACAGGCAGGTATCGCAGAATTGTCTGAAGACAGTGGATGCACAAGAGTATGGCAAACCATTTGCAAAACAATTAATTCAGTACATGATTTTTGGATTTGTGTGTGTATGCATGTGTAAATTGGAAAAGAAAAGCTTAAAAGAGAAATACCAAATTATAAAAGCCCTTCAATCGTTTATCTAACAAATTGAGCATAAAATTGTCATATTCTGTGCCAGTCACTGGAAATTCAACGGTGAGAAAAAGGAGGTATGGTGTCTGTGTTGTGGAGCACTCAGTCCAGTGGGGAATCCAAAGTTTAATCACATCATCACTGTAGTAAGTACTGTTATAAACTACCCAGTTTAGACAGGGCCTTACCAACCAATTTACCAATATTTAGCTTTTACCCTATAGACAACAGGAAGCTATTGCACATTTCAGCATCAAATCTTTAGATTTTTTGTAGGGAGGAGAGGTAACTGTATCAAATTACGTTTTAGAAAAACCACTCAGATGGCTATCGTGTTAAACGACTGGGAAAGTTTAAGTCTAAAGGCAGGAAGACTGCTAAAAATTATTATGGTCAATGTGTAAAAAATGAGAGAAAAATTAAAAATAAAACAATGAGAATCAAAATAAGAGGTGAAATCAGTGATTACTTAGGGAAAAACAGCAACTGATTTAGAAATTAATTGTATTTAAGGAAAATAGAAGAATAACTACAATAATAACTGCATAATTACTTACTAGATGTTTATTTGAGCAAGTGGCCTCCATCAACAGAGATATGTGTAAGGAGAATTCATAACAATATTAAAATTATATATTTAAATTCGTCTAATTGAAATTCCCATGGGATGTGCAAATAGTGATATTTAATAATCAAACGTGGTAAACTGAATAATGATCCCCCCAAAATGTGTACATCCCCAAGCAAGGAAAATGTGAAAGTTAATTTATATGGCAAAAGGGAATGTGGACATGGGGGGTGGTAAAGATTTTGAGATGAGGAGATTATCCTGGATTATCTCAGTGATTCTGATGTAATCACAGGGTTTTAAAAGAGGGAAGCAGAAGATCAGAGTGAGTAGTAAGAGATGTCACAATGGAAGCAAGAGGTTGCTGTGTTGCTAGGAGAGACAATAAGTCAGAGAATGCAGACAGCTTCTAGAAGCTGAAAAAAACAAGAGAATGAATTATCCCCTCAGAGCTTCCAGAAGGAATTAGCTCTGCCCACACCTTGACCTTAGCCCACTGAGACTGATTTAGACTTCTGACCTCTTGAAATATAAAATAATACATTTTAAACTACTAAGTTCATGGTAATTTGTTTATAGCAGCATTAAGAAACTAATACAGAAGATGTTTGCGTATGTGTGAATTTGAGCTTAGACCTGGGCAACTCGGACATTCCCTGAATGGATGATTCCTATCTCAGTGTGCCTGCAGTCCCACCAGTAAATCTCATTACAAATTTGGTAATACAGTTTAAGACGATATGAATTCACGTTCTACCATTTGATTTACAAGCAGTAAATCTTCCCTCAGGTCACTCTTCCCCGTTGATACCCTCCTCCTTGGGGGAAAGTTACTTGAAATCTGTAGTGTTTGCATTATTCCATGAAACTGAAATTCATTAAAGAGATTATGCCAGGGTGATGTGCAGGGTTGGGGGTGCTATGCATGATAGTGACTTTGAGGATAACAAAGGAGGGATATTATAAATTCCTACAGACTTGGAAAGTGTTCAAGAATGCTGGAAGCATTCACACTGTCCCCTGAAACATCTTGAGGAGGAAACAATTGCTCACAGGAAAGGGCTGTGTGGTAACTCTACGAAGACTGAGATCTAGTGACAGAACTTTTGGGACTTGGCAGTGCCCCAATCTCTTTATGTGGCATAAACAGGAGCCTTCAATGATCCATGCAGGTTGGGAAAATAAGGTGGTGCTTATAATGGACCAGAGATTTAATAGCCTTCTTCTGTTTTCTAGAAAACATAAACTTCCCAGATTTTTGTGCAATTAGAGGGATGGTATGCAAATCACAGGAATAACTGGGAAATATTTTCCCATTATCCATTTGGGATAAAACTGAAAGCTGGGTTTATGACAGTGTTCACATGTTGAAAAATAAGCTAATTCTTGCATGCCTTTTCTTGTGAAATGAGATTGTCCATATACATAACTGAAAAGAATCTATAAATTATTAAAATTAATAGGAGAGCTCAGCATAGTTGGACACAGGATTACTACATGCTAGCAATAAAATATTTAAACAACTGCATACGAGATGTTTATAAAAATATAATTTACAATATACACAAAAATATTGATACCATGTAGGAATGAGTTTTACAAACAATGAGTAAGTTATTTGGGGGGAGAAATATAAAGTGTATTAAAATATATTAAATGTGAATAAAATATTGATGGATAAGAAACTCAGTATCTTAAAAAGATATTCATTCTTTTCAAATTGATTTGCTAATTTAAAGAAAAGTCAAACAAAATTTCACATGTGCTGTTCATGAAAGTTGAAATATATAGGGAAATGTCCATAGCCAAGAAGGGCCAAGACATATTTCTGAAAATAATCAACATGATGAAACTTGCCCCACAGATATCAAGATTAACTCTGAAGCTACAAACTAATGTAGTTTGATATGCAAATTCTTAATTAGTGCAATGGAATAGAATAGAGAGCAAAGGGGAAATACAAACCTATATGAAAACTTGATTTGTGACAGTGGTGACATGGTCTTTCCCTGAAGAACGATGAATCAATCAACAAATGGTGATTGGGTTATTAACTTATACACATGGTGAAAGAAATTTAAAGGCAATGCCCACCTCACATCATGCACATAAACAAAAATAATACAAGATAGATTAATTCTTTAAAGACAAAGCAAACATTAATTTTTCTAAATTAAGGTAATATCTTATGCCTTTTGGATAGGAAAGTATTTCTTAAATAGAGCATAAAAGTAAAACCACATATAAAGAGGAACAAATTAGTCTATCTTAATATGAAGAATTTATATGCCTCAAGAGATGCTGAACAGTTCATCCCCTAAACTGGGCAACAATGATTTCATCATGTATAAATTTAAAAAAAATAATAATTCAGAATCCATCAACAATTCAAATAAACAAGAAGGAAACAATCTTGTCAAGAAAATTGTGAAGAAGAAAATGTGAAACTCATATTAATAGGAGATATAAATGATTAATAAAGAAGCGAAATATGCTTTATTTACTACACCTACAAGAGAAAAATGTTAAGAGAAAAATGCTACAAGAAAATATAATTGTATGCTGACCAGATTAGCCAAAATTAAAGTTAGACAACCTCTACCATTGGGCTGGACACACAGAATCTGGTCTACTTTCATATTTCTAGTAGGAATATGTATATTGAAAAACAACTTTCCACTGTCAATCGTATTTCCTTAACTTCTGTATAGTTGTCATGTTTAAAGTGTCTTACAAGTGATCCAGTTTTAATAAGCTCCACTTAAAAAATTTCTTAGCATTACATACAATAATGATGCACCTCACAGTCAATGATGTCTTAAGATTTGATAAAATATGGGAATGTATTTTTTAAATGTGAATCTTACATCACAGAATTCTGCTTTCAGTTTCACAGCCTAATTAAATTCTTATATGTTAGCATTTGCCTAGATATATCAGTCATATCAGTAAAAATGTAAACAGAATAAGATAAATATTAGCATGACATGGAGATAATAAAAATTTGCCTCTCAAAAATGACAGACATCCTCCATAAAAAAAATAAAAAATGATGGATGTTATCCCTCCATTGCAGAAGATCTTTTTTCTGTCTTCATGTTATTAATCAATGAACCCATTATATTCAGTCTTATAAAGACAATTATTAAATCATTGCCCAAATTGGTAAAGTGCCATACTTGTACACAGTCATTTAATAAATCACTGTCAATCTGACAAGGATATAATAAATTTATATTGTAAGGGAGAAAGCAAACAGATGATTAAACAATTTAAAAAATCTTAATTTCTGTCATAATAGAAAATAAATTAAATCTAGAAAAAGAAAGGCAGACAGAAAATTTGAATAGATTTATTTGATACAAAAGGAATAAATAAATAGATACTTTTGTCAGTGTGCTCTGTGGATCCCTAACACAGCAAATGTGCATTATTTAAGACCACTAAAGAAGCAGGTTGGGGTGGGTGGGACACAGCCATCCTTTAACTGCAGAAGTCCTTTTTATATTGTATTTTTATCACTCATAAAGACTTTTCACTTGGGTTATAATTTGAGTGGCCATGAACCTAACATCTATATAAGAAATTTTGTAAAAATTAAGATAAAAAAGAAACATCTGCTCTATCATATTCCTGTTGAATGTATCTTTATAAGGATTCTTTCTACTCTAAGGGTCAGAAAAATGCAATTAAATCTGGCTGAAGCTAAAGGAAAATTCATTGTCTCAATTAAAAATGTTCAGAAATTTTTCAGGCTTCTACTGCAGCACGTTCTAAGAACTCACAGGATGTATCAAGAATCTGTGCAAGTCCTGGCTCAGCTCTCCTCTCATCTGAGTGCTGACTCCCATCTCAGAAGGGCTTTTTTATGATGACCTCAAGACAACCGCATCAGTTCCAAATCTCACATCCCCTTAGCTTCTCATTCAATGGCAAACAGAAAGCTCAAAAGCGTCAGAATACTAAAGAGTTTAAAAAATAAATAAATCAATCAGCGTAGGCCTGATATTCACTGCCATGATTCAGACTGATGTTCCTGCCAATCTTTATCTCAAGGAGAATATGATTATGCTAACACTGTAAGATAAGTCAGGGCCCACTCAGAGGACAGGAGGCTGTATGCTCCCCATGAAAGTTAGGTTTAATATTAGGAAAAGTTACTCCATTTGTGGAGTCCAGTGCAAAATGAAAGTGTATAATATTTTGTTTAAGAAAAATAAGGATTTCTAGACAACGATAATAGACAGTTAAACCAAGCATGGACCCTACTAGGTAAGGGGCCTTTTTCTACTGCACACACTGTACTACCATGAAGCCCTCGCTGTGTATTGTTTAACCGGAAGAAGAGTGATTGAATTCTTGGTGGAAAAAATAGCATTATGTCCAATATAGGAACTCAATGCAAGCTTTTATTCACCCTTTACAATGATAATTCCAGCTAATATTTCTGAGCTTTGGAAAAGTACTAAACTTAAAATATAAATAAATAACAACACAAATCATGAAGCATACATTGTTTTATAAACTATATGCTTTTTAAATATGTATCTAAATTTCCATATTTTATTTGGTATCTATTCCCTTTTTGCCTTCATCTTCCCTGTGTATACCAATTTCTCCTCTTCTAAAAGAAAAAAAATTCTCAAATAAGCAGAATTCCCTAGTCTCACCTTAATATAGGTTTTTCTGCTTGCCTCCCCTCTAAATTCCCTTCATTCATTCAAATCCTTAATTAGGTTAATATTTATCTCTTCTCTTTCCCCAAAGCACTTCATATGTCCCTCACTTTTTTAGACTTTTCACTTTTCATTATCTCTGAATCTACCTATGATATTCATAGTATGGAGCTCAAAGCCTTGCACCTAGCAAGGACCAATAAATATTTGATGAGTAAATGTATATAATTATTTACTTTTCCACTGTTATGTTTATTTGCATTCCTGGCTCTAATTGAATTCCACCATTTTATTAGATAAAATACTTCAGAGAATAAGCATAACCCTTGGCACTAATCAGTTCTCAAAATGAAACATAACTTGATTTGAATTTCTAAATTGATTGAATTTCTAAATTGATTGAATCATTTATTCAAATGTATACTTTTTATATCTCAGAGAAATTGATCTTGTGTTGCTTAATCTTCAAGTTTGCCATGAGTATAGATAGCATACTAGATCTAATATTTATCTTAGATAAAATATGCTTCTATAAGAGTAATTATAATCTATAACTATACTTAATTTTTAAAAAAATTCAATATATTTACAGGGTACAACTGTAGTTTTGTTATATGGATATATGCTATAGTGTGGTCTGGGCATTTAGTGTATCCATCACAGAAACAGTATTATTGTAATCAATAGAAATTTTTTTTATCGATAAGCACTCCTCCCTTCCCTCCTTTGAAGTCCCTAATGTCTATTATTACACTCTGTATGATAACAGTAAGTTGTTAATTGTGATCTTTCAATCTTTTCAATGTGGTTGTTTAAGGAATAAACTTCACTGTAACACTAATTTCACTGTGACTAAGAGGTTTTAATGGGTTGTGTCAATATTTTTTTTTTATTTCAAAATTTTTATAAATTTTCACCTTGATCTCATTATTAACCCAAAGAACATTCAGGAGCAGGTTGTTTAATTTGCATGTATTTGTATAGTTTTGAAAGTTCCTCTTAAAAATGTTCTATAGTTTTATTCCACTGTGATCTGAGAAGGTATGTGATATGATTTATATTTTTTCATATTTATTGAGACTTGTTTGTGGCCTAACATATGGTCTATCTTGGAATATGTTTCATGTGCTGATAAGAAGTATGTATATTCTGTGATTGTTGAGTAGAATGTTCTGTAAATGTCTATTAGATCCATTTGTTCTATAGTCCTGTTTAAGTCCAGTGTTTTTCTGTTGATTTTCTGGCTCAATGATCTGTCTAATGCTGTGCGTGGGATGTTGATTACTGTATTTTTGTCTGCCTATTTTCCAAAGTCTATTAGAATTTGTTTTATTAATCTCGGTGCTCCTCTGTTGGGTGTATATATATTAAGAATTGTTGTATCTTCTTGTTGAATTAATCCCTTTATCATTATATAATGACCTTTTTGTCTTTTTTTATTATTTTTGATTTATAGTGTGTTTTATCTGATATAAGTATAGCTACTTCTGCTCACTATTGGTTTCCATTTGCTTGGAATATCTTTTTCACACCTTTATCTTAGTTTATAAAAGTCTATCAGTTTTTATCTCTATCAATCTTAAAGGCAGAATATTTTTGGATTCTGTTTTTGTATCCATTCCGCCGATGTATATGTTTAATTGGGGGATTTAGTCTGTTTAGATTCAAAGTTGATATTGATATGAGGTTCTGTTCCTGTCATAATTTAATTGTTACCAGATCTTTTTTATATTTTCAATTAGGTGATTGTTTTTATATGACCTATGAGTTTTATGGTTTCATGTGTTTTTATCTTGGTGAGTACCAACCTTCCATTTCCATGTTTAGAACCCTCTTAAGCATTTCTTGTAGGGCCAATCTACTGGTGATAAATTCCCTTAGGGTTTATTGTCTGGGGAAGACTTTACTTCTCCTTCATTTATGAAGCTTAGTTTAGCAGGATATAAAATTCATGTCTGATAGTTCTTTGAGAACATTGAAAATAGGACCCTAATTTCTCCTGGATTGTAAATTTTATGCTAAGAAGTCTGTTGTTAATCTGATGAGCTTTCCTTTATATGTAATTAGATGGTTTTGTCTTGCTGCTTTTAGATTTTTTCCTTCATGTTAACTTTAGATAATGTGGAGACTACATGTCTTGGTAAAGTCCTTTTTGTGATTGTATTTCCCTGATGTTCACTAAACCTCTTGTTTATAAATATCTAAATCTCTTGTAAAGCCAGGGAAGTTTCCCTTTAATTATTCCCTCCAGTAGATTTTCTACACTTTTTACTTTTTCTTCTTCTCCCTCAGTATACTTATGCCTTGTATCTTTGGACACTTTACATAATCTCATATTTCTCAAAGATTTTGTTCATTTTTTTAAAATTCTTTTTTGTTTATTTTTGTCTGATTGGTTTGTTTCAAAAGACCTCTTTTCAATCTCTGAATTTTTTTCTTCAGTTTAGTCTATTCTATTTTTTGAGCTTTAAACTGCATTTTTCTTTTAATGAGTCTTTTTTTTACAGAAGTTCTACTTTTTTAAAATATCTATCTCTTTAGTAAATTTTCATTTATGTTCTAAGTCACTTTTCTGAGGCCTTTGTGTCGGTTTTCCATTTCCTTACAATCCATATTTTGAATTCTTTCTCTGTCATTTCAGAATTTTCAATTTGGTTGGGACCCATTGCTAGAGAGCTAGTGTAATCCTTTGGGAATGCCAAAATAATAGTCAGTTTTTCATACTGCCAGAGTTCTTAGACTGGTTCCTCCTCATCTGGAGACGCTGTCAATTCTTATTTTTGAATTTACTTTAGTATGGATAGGACATTTTTATTTTCTTACTTTCCTGATTTGGTCTATGCCTTTGCTATATGTCGTGTTTGTTCATTTAGTTTTAAATTTGGGCACGTTCAGGGGGCCAAAATTCTTTACGTGTTTGGTAGTTACACATAGGCTTTATGTGGTGGCTTTCTCAGATGGTAACTGCTGTAGCTGTGTACTGGGCTGCAGTTCAATCACAAGGCCAGTAGGTGGTGCATATGTGTAAGAGCTGTCTGTAGCAAGAGCCAATGATTGTGTGGTCTCAGTTTGCTCAGGTGGTGTGGTGGTCTGTGAAATCCTCAATGCCTTGCAGTCTCTGCTCAGTCATGGAGGGAGGGACGAAGCTAGACGGAGTTGGACCACTAAGCTCACCCTCATACACCCCAATAATAAGAAGTCCCAGCCCTGACAGATGTGGCAAGGGAGCTGGTATTGAAATGCACTGAGGTCTCCATGGGGCAGGGGAGTGAGGGGACTCCATCAGCTCCGTGAGATGGGTAGGCAAACATGCAATCTGCTTCCCTATCCCTAAACTACTGTCCCAAGGCTCATGACTTTCAGCTGAGATAAATACTGTCATTTTCCTGTAGGCTATGATGTAGCTGAGGGCCATAGAAAACATCTGTCCTTCAGCACTCTGTCCAGATGTCTTCTTTCCTCAGCCTGAAAAAGACAGTTTTGTGTCCTACGTGTACTCTGTTGCAGGAAGCTGCCATTCCTTGAATAGAGAGGAGTGGGCAAGCCTGAGTACCTTGGGCACTCAGTCAGAGGGGATACAGCTGCCCCTAAATGCCTTAGAATGACTGTTTCCTGACACACCCATGCCAACCCCCCATAGGAACATCCATGGCTGCATCTGCAGTAGTGGATGGAGGAGGACAAGTCCTCATCTTCCTGTTCATTTCTGAGCACTACTGCCACCTGGTTGCTGGGATGGAACTACTCTCCTTTCCTACAGAGCCCAGTGTTGTGCACTTGAATCCGCTGGGGGTGGGGGGGCGGAAGCAGACACCGTCAGCTTACAAGTGGGGCACTCTGAAATGAAAAAGAGCTCACATTCTGTTCTCTTTTGTACCAAGGGTCACCCCAGTTTGCTCCACTCTCTTCTCCCCTAGGAGCAGCTTTCCTCGAGTTAGAACCCTGAGAATCCTGTGGTTCCTGTGGGATCCTGTGGCTGCTGCAGTCTGCGTGGGTTGGTGGAATGTTTGTGGGGGAATCTAATGATGTGGAGACAAAAGGGCTGAGATTCCATGGGCAGGGTAGCTGCAGAAATGCTGGCACTCCTTGGAGGTAAACACATGGTCTCCATCCTCCATGTAAGCCCTAATATAGTAGGCATGCCTTCAGCGGGGCTGTAGCCACCCTAAAATTCCCTGAAATGACTATCCCCCAGCGCACCCACACCAACCTCCCAGTGGGAGCAGTCGCCGCTGCGCCAGCAACACTGAGCAGTGAATGGAGGAGAAATCCCCATCTCCACATCTTTTCCTGTGCACTAATGCCACCTGGCCTCTAGTGCGGAACCACTCTCTTCTCTTGCAGGACTCGGCTCTGTGCCTGAGTCTCTGCTGGGAGAGGGGCCATCACCTTCAGCTCACAAGCAGGGAACTGTTAAGTGGGGGTGGGCATGCGCGTTGGTTTCCTTTGTCCCGAGCAGTGCTTTGGTGCATTGCACACTCCTTTCCCCTAGGGGCAGCACAACCTAAATGTTAGAAATCCAGGAATCCCATAGTTCCCCTGGGACCTGCCAGCGTTCTGTAGCTGCTGCAGAATGAGTGAGTGCTGCGGCGTGTTTGCAGGAGATCCAGCAGCGTGGAGACAGAAGGGCTGAGACTCCCTGGGAAGGACAGAGGCCCACAGCGGAGACAGAAGGGCTGAGACTCCCTGGGAAGGACAGAGGCCCACAGCAGGTGCATCAGTTCGGTGCTCACCACCACCAGCTCAGGGCTGAGAGGAGGGTTAGCGACATTGCCTGTTGGCAACCCTGTGTTCTGCTCTTAAGACGTTCTCAAATCACTGTCTACATGAGTGCTCGAGGCTCTCTTAGAGTTTGGAAACCAGCAGTCTGCTGCAGGGGTGAGGGAAGCAAAAAGAAACATCCCCACCTACCCTTTCCAGAGGACTCTAAGTTCCTCAGGAGTTGATCACTTCCAAGCCCTTGTTCCTTTCCTATTCTGTGCCCCAGCTTCTTCCCGTAGATATTCTGGTAGGTTCTGGAAGCCTTCCCTCAGTATTTCACTTGGAACATGCTTATTCACCTGTAATTTTGGTTCATCTTTCTGAGGAGAACTGGTGACCAACGTCTCTAGTCAGACATCTTTATAACCTGTAATTTTCTAAACAGAGAAATCTTCATCCTTATCCACAAATAGAATTGTTCCTTTAGTTTTGTGTGTGTGTGTGTGTGTCTGTGAGTGAGTGAGAGAGAGAGAGAGAGAGAGAGAGTGAGAGAGGGAGGAAGAGAGAGGGGAATTTGCCTTGTGTTATCTTATGTTCCTAACCCCATCATATTTTAATTTAGGGAATTTAGGGAATTAGTTTAGGTGTTATACAAATATGAAAATGATTAGCTTGCCGGATGACTTTATAATTATGTCTTTATACCAGGTTGTCATGACTAATTAATCTCTTTTATACTTTAAAATGGATACCAAGTTAGTGACACTCTATCTTCTTATAACAAAATAATATTAGCACCACATTATTTTCTGGTTAAAGACCTTACTAGAGTACAAATATGTTTGCATGCCTTATCTGTATTTGCAACTGTTACTGTAGCAGGAAAGCTGTTAATATTGTGTGATGAACATTTAAAGAAATTCACCTACTGAAAGCAAAAAAAATTAGGCAAATAATTTAATTATTAGTTTGATTGCTTTTTAATCTGGCTCATCAGCCTTCTGCCTGAGTGCTTATCATAATTTGCATTCTTCTTGGAAACTTTAACTGAAATGACCAAAAATGTCAACATAGTTCACAAGCAAAAAGTCTGACAATAGAAAAACTCAATTTCTGAGATCAGGTTTTAAGTCATTTTTATCCTTGCCTTAAAAGTATTCTTTTATAATAATTATAGTTACTTTGCATGGTCATCCATGTAAATAATGTATCTCTATTTCAATAAAAATCAAATTCATGTTTTCATTTTCAGAAAAATGAATTGTGAAATACGCTTTGTACTACAGAATTTTTTGTATGTTCAACTACTAATGTTTGCTTAATTTGTATATGTTTATTTACATGATTTACATGTGTATTATTTATATATGTTCATCTACAAATAGTAACAGGAACTCATGAGATTACATTGATAGGTATGCAAATAGATACATAGAGTGAGAACAAAGACCATGTTATCACAGCATATACCCCAGTGAGACTCTACAGTTAACAGATCATTTAACATATCTATATGCTGAAAGTTTCAAACATAGGCTAATTAATTTTACAAATAGAAGTTTTGCTTAATGGCTTAAATATTGAGACTGTAGCTTAGTCAATAATGTGACAATGAACTTGATGAAAAGTTGAAATTAATTTAGGTTTTTGCAAAGTTGCGCATGCTTTATATTTTGTAATAATATGTTATTTGAGTGTATTCCAAAATAATCCATATATTTGTACTTTAGGACAAGAAAGAATGAAAGCAAATTGAAGCAACTGACAAAATGTCTGTGTAAGAAAACAGGATTTGGTGACTCATATTATTCACACTTGTCATGAACATTAATTTTATTTAAGTCTGTAATCACATAATAATAACATGAAAAATTAAGGAATTATTTGGTAGATTTTATCAATTTGGATAATTTACCTGAGATCCTTTTTGATCCTCAATAGCTTGAGAAGATTTTAGACATTTGTATTTTTCATATAATTGCTTTAATTTTCTATTTAACTTTCTTTTTCATAATCAAAGCCAAACTTATCCTGCATCTAAATTTGCTCTTCAAACACATGGAACAAAATGTTCTGATATAGATAAGTTTTAAAATTAATATGTACAAAATATATTCATAAAAATAGATCATAGGAAAGCAAAGGGATTCACGCATGTTCCTTTTGGAGTGATGGTGAGATAAATATTTTCTGCTTGCAAAAAAAAAACCATTCTTTCATGAAACTTACTTTATTTACCACTTCAACTTTCATTAGTCAAAGATCAGTAACTACATTGCTTCATACAAACTTGATAAATGTAGTGTGTTTCAGTGTGTATGTGTCTGTTTAATTGGAAGAGTTAGTGCATCCCAACAATAACAACAAAACACTGTGGGAATGTGTATATGTGTATACTACATTCCAAAAAGCATTTTTTTTCTTTCCTTTAGGGAAGTGGCAAATACTAAAAAAACCAGTTAAACATATATTTGCTACAGTAATTGTCTTACATAAAAAGAGATGAATTAAGATGTTATGCATGTGGTATGCCATCTGTTTCTGTTTTTTCTGTATTCATCACATGCATCTGTTCTTATTCAGCTATAAGGAAGCACTTAATCATAATTTACACATCAAAACTACTGCAAAAAAATCAATTTTATACATGTAAAAATGTCCTTTTTCTGAAATGTGCATGAAGTTCAAAGATAAACAAATTTTCAAATTAAGCCTCTATGTTCAAAATGAAATTTTAAACATCTGGATAGAAAAGAAGAATCCAAATAACTCACATGCACACAGGTTTCTTCTAAAGTTATACAAGCAACCATTTGTATGATTCATCCATTCAAGAGAATGATGAAAATTGATCTTGGAAAGCTGAACTAAAATTTTTGTCATATTTAACTGTGTTAATAGCATCTGGGCTATAAATATGTTTTAAAATAATGAGATTTATACACATGTATAGAAATGGATTTCAAAGTATATATTAAGTGATGATCATCTTATTGCTTTATTTTGAATTAAAAATATCAGACAACCATGTATATTTTGAAAACAAAGAGAATCAAATGAACCTACTTGTATTTCAAGTGAATAAAATAATAATAAAGGAGAAAAAATGATATTAATCCAGGCAGGCCTATAATACATTGATTTTGTATTCTTGGACTAAAGGCAAATATAACTACAAATAAATCTTAAACTCTAATTCGTAGGTTTGTGTTTCTAATGATATTGGTTTAGCAATGCTGGTGACTCTGTGAATATTGCAGAAGTAGCAAATAAGTATATATATGATGCTAAAAGCCAGCGTTCTAATAGTGTGAGAAGAGAGAGACATATAGGGAAGGCAGCAAAGAACCTTGGAGTGTAAATTAAAAATTTAGAGGCATCAATGTAAACTTATCATTCTTGATGTGCATATACACGTACATACCTCTATACATACATATATTTAGCTATTTCTATAGAACTGAGTACAAAAACTCCATTCTTGGTTTTAGAACCTCACTAAAAATATGCAACAATATTTGTAATAATTCAGGCAAGTACCATCAATGAATGCTAAAACTACTGAGTGAAAATTTGATGGAAAATAGGATCATTATTTCCTAATCAAATAAAGTTCAAATGAAATGTGGAGAAACTCTCAGACATCACCTCAATTAAGAGCTCAAATTTATTTCAGCAAAAATGGAACTGTCATCATGTGTCTTAAAATGTGATGCACTGAAGAGGACACAGTATCACTTAGGTAGTACCCTTGCTAAATAATCTGAATCTAATAACGAAGAAACATTAGAAAACTCAAATTAAGGTTCTACACACTGGCTTATATTTTTCAAAGAAAAAAATAAACATTGTTAAGAAAGAGCAAAAAAGGCTGTCAAACTGGTTTGGATTAAAGAAAATGAAAGAACGTAACTCTACGTAATAGATGAAATTGGGAGAAATTTTACAAATGGCACTGTCAGAACTATTTTAAAAAATCACCTCAAAACTATGCAAAGAAGTAATGGATAGAAAGGAAGGGATCGCAAAGTCCATATTCTTCTAAATTGGGAGACATCTCAAATCAAGTAGAAATATATGAAATGTAACAATGGTAAGTGATTTGTTGATTGGGGGAACTTAAAACCTACAAGACCACGAAAAGGAAGAACAAAGAAAACCAAGATAATTCACATTGAGGATCTCATCATTTTTAAGGGATTATTAATAGATGCACTAGCTACTATAGTATGTAGCTGAGCAGCAGGGGGTGTGAAAATAGTCAATTGATTGTAAGTCTTTTAAGGACCTTTAGATATTCACCTTTATCGCACAGAATACCTAAAATATAGTTTTCAGAGAAATGAAACAAGACGGTTCTTGGACTCAGAAACCCAAGTTGCCAATGTGGGGGGTGACATTTAAATCTGTGGGATCAAGAGAAAGTCCTCATACTGAATATTGAGGGCACTGAGCCCATCTTTACCATCTTCACCATCTGAAATTCTCCCTTCAAGACGGGAGATAAGAGGACACCAAAGATAGCTGGAAATTCCTGAAGAAAAGCGGACTGACCACCTCATTATGTAGAGGCAGTCAATCAATTTAAGTCTTTTTACTTCTTTTTCCTAATCATCAGGCTACAAATTTATAAAACATATTGATCTGAAGGGACCAGATCTTTTGCTTCTTTACCTCTACTGTTTGTGTATTTTCTATTTTATTTCTGCATTGGTCATTATCATTCTTCTCCTTAATTTGTGTTTAATTTACTCTCTTTTGTCTGATATTTTAAAGTGGAAAATTAGGTCATGATTTGAGAACTTTCTTGTTTTATAATACAAATACCGCTTCTATAAATTTATGCCTGAGTGTTGATATGGTGACATCCCACAAATCCAGATATGTTGCGTTTTCATTTTCACTCAGGTCACAGTAATTTTAAATTTTCACTTTAACTTCTTTGATCGGGTAATTTAGATAGGTGTTATTTAGTTTTCAAATATTACAGAATTTCTCCAAATTTCTTTTTGTTATTAATTTCTAATTTGATTCTATTATGCTCAGATAACTTATTTTGTTTGGCTCAAAATTTTGGAAATTTATTGAGACTTGTTTTTGTCCTTGAATTTGTTTTATCTTAATAAATGTTCTATTTGCGCTTTACAAAGAAGGCACACTTAGCTGTTATTGGGTAGTCTATAAATGTCAATTAGGTCAAATAGATTGATAGTATTGTGCTAATCTTCTACATATTTTCTATTTGTCCTATTATTTATTAAGAAGAGGTCTCTTGACTAGAACAATTTATCTTTTTTTCCTTCCTATATTTTATTGATCTACTATTGGGTTAATAGAAGTTTATGATTGTTATGTCCTCGTGATGAATTGACTCTTTTATCATTGTGGAATCACCCTCTTCATCCTTAATAATATTCTTTGCTCTAAAATTTATTTTCACTGATGTTAATATAGACCCTCTAGCTTTAACTAGTGATAACATAATCTGTATTTTCCACCCTTCATTTTTAATCTTATATTTATATTTAAAATGCAATTCTTGTGGGCATTACACAGTTGGATCCTGTTTTTTTTTTAATTATGACAATCTCTGCCTTTTAATTCAGGTGGTTAAGATATTTACATGTAATGTGATTACTGATACAATTAAGCTTTAGTATATTATCTTGCTATTTGTTTTTCATTTGTCCATCTGTCTTTTGTCTTGGTATTTTAGTGGTTGCTTTGGGATTTTGAGAATATATTTTTAATTCATCACATTTTACTTTCAAATGTTATAAAACCTCACACATAGTGTAAAAATCTTACAATAGTGTGCTTCCATTTTTCTCTTTTGAGTTTGTTGCTATTGTCATATTTTATCTATTAATATATTTTAAATGTCTAATACATTTATTTGAAGAGACAATCATATTGTTAATAGATTGTACAATATTTTTTTTAATTACTAACAATTTAGTTGTAATTTCTGATGTTCTTTAACATTTCTTCTAGTGAATGTCTGCTATTGATGAATTTTTTATCTTTCTTGTGACTAAAAGAGTCTTTGTCTTATCTTAATTTTGGAAAGATATATTCACTAAGTATAGAATACTAGTTTGACATTGTCTTTTTCCTTGCGATACGTTAAAGACACTGCTCTACTCTCTTCTCCATTACATTGTTCTGATGAGAACTCTTTTATTATCCTTACTTTTGTTTTTGGTTTTGTCTTTTTAACTAACAAATCTTTTCCCTGAATGGTTTAAAAATTTTGTGGCTGATTTGGAGAAATTTGCTTATAATGTGCTGCCATTGATTACTTCAAGTTTTTGTGTTTTGGATTTGTTAAGTTTCTTGAATACGTAATTTTATAGTTTCTATGAAATTTGGAAACATTTTATACATTATTATTTATAATATTTTTTTATGCATCTCCCTCTCCACTGCCCTTTATGGAGACTCAAATTTTGTACGTTAAATTAATTGGAATTTTCTCACGGCTCATTGATGCTCTTTTAGTTTTTAAAAAATTCCTTTTTTTCTCTGTATCTCATTTTGGAAAGCTTCTAGTACTATTTGTTCAACAACTTTTTTGTGTGCAATGTCTCTTGTGCTGTCAACCTAATCCAGTATTTTTTTTTTTTTTTAAATCTTGGACATTGTAGTTTCTTGGACATTGAAGTTAGATTTGGGTCTTTTTATGTTTTTCTTGTCTCTACTTAACTTTTTGAACATGTAAAATATATTTATAATCATGTTTTAATGTCTTTCTGCTGGTTTTAGTTCTTATATCAATGGGATTTCTGGGTAGATTTTTATTGATTGAGTCTTATTTTCATTATGGGTTGTGCTATTTGCTTTTTTGTATGTTAGTTATCTTTGATGTGTTGTCAGATTTATGAGGTATACTTGTTGTACGCTGGATGTTTTTGTATTCCTATAAATACTGTCCAGTTCTCTTCTGGAATACAGTTAAATTACTTGTAAAAAGTTTGATCCTTTTAGAGTCTGGCTTCTATGATTTATTAGGCAAGGCAGAACAGTGCTCAGTCAGGACTAGCTGTGTTTTACTGTGAGGCAAGATCATCCTTGGCTCATATTATTCAACGCCCTGAGAGTTTTAAGTTCTTCTCATCTGGTGGTGGAAACTGACACTATTTCTGGTCCCTTGTGAGTGCTAGAAGGTTCTTTCTTCTCCCTCAGGTAGTTCCCTCATATTGTGCATTGATCTGCTGAATATTCATAGAATCTCTCTCAAGATCTCTGGGGTTCTCTTTCTGTGCAGCATTCTCCTCTCTTATACTCTGTCCTGAAAACATCAGCAGCCTTGGTCTCCCTGTCCTCTGGGTTCTGTTGGAAGTCCCCTTCCCTTTGCCGGAACCTGGAAACTCTCTAAAAGCAGCAAGATGGGGTAATTGTTGAACTTGTCTGTTACACCTTGTGAGATCACTGTGTCTTGAAGACCATTCTTTTTTATAGATATTTTGTCTGTTTATTTTGATTGGTTCAAGTAGGAAAATAAATCCCATCTTTGTTACTCCATATAGGTCAGAAACAAAAATCTTTCTCACTTTGTTTTGACCTAAATTTTTCATGTTATATTTATTAATTTCAAGCATTCTTTTTACTAAATAGTCAAATTTTACAATAATTTCTTGTAGGATTTTTCCATAGTTTTTATTATTGTCATTTCTCATTTTGGGTGGTAACCTTTTTTCTTTTCTTTTTTTACTATTAGGAAAATAACTGTTTCACAAAATCATGAAGCACAAACAATGA
>CAUYRT010022794.1:0-15216 GCA_963574885.1 Lepilemur ruficaudatus
AGAGAGAGACAGAGACAGAGAGAGAGAGAGAGAGAGAGATCTGGTGTCTCTTCTTATAAAGACACTAATCCTATCCAATCAGGGCCCTATACTTTTGGAAGGCAGCTATGCTCACCACTATACCACCAACGCAGGGCCCTATACTTTTGAAATCATTTAACTTTAATTACTTCCTTAGAGTCCCCATCTCCAGATACAGCCACACTGGGGGTGAGAGCTCAGTATATGAACTTCCAGAGGACACAATTCCGTCCACATTAGACAGCTTCCAAGAAATTCTACCTCTAGCCTATGCATTGTTGGAACTCCAGAGGAGGCTGAGCTCATAGTAGCTACATGATTTTATTTGCACATAAATATTATCTCCCACAATGAGATTCATAAAACAGAATTAGATTTGCACCAGGTTTGCTCTTGCTTTCAATCCTGACATGACTTGAAAGAAATTCTTTGCTTTTTAGCTGTTTTGTAATCAAAATTATCGCATAAAGAAGATATGCTTTGCATTTTTTTTTTGTTTTCTCCTCAATTATATGCAAACGTATCATTATTGCTTTGACTATGAAAACCATTTTTAATTGACCAGGCAGGGCATTTTTTTTCCAGATTCCACCTACCTTCTAAACCAGGGCTAGATATTTCGCATGATTGTGGCCACGTAAAACTTCACGAGTGACCTCTGAGTGCTGGACATTGCGTTTGGGTCTGTGGTTTAGCTGGTGGGTGGGTGTGATTGTGTATGGCCAGTCTGCCCTCTGGAGACCCTGAAGTCACAGGGACCACTGTGGCATCCGTCCCTCCACCAAAGGGGTCCGTGCTGAGCTCAAAGATGCCACGCTGGGATGTCTCTGGCACTCCAGCCAGCCGGTCCCCTTCCGATCATAGAAGAAGTAGAGAAAGGACCACAAGAATCCAATCTATACCCCCCCTAGATTCAGTTCCCAGACACTAGTGAATTCTACATTTATCCTTTGTGTGAAACGTAGTCAATTTGTTTTCTAGTTTTTACCACACTATAGAAAATGGAAAGTCCTGGATAGGAACAGCAACATAGATTTAAAAAAAAAAAAGTTTACATTTCTTCTTTCCCAGACTCTCCCATCCTCTGCCAGTGGTTTATTGATCTAGGCTAGACAATGCACCTCAGAGATAACTGGGGAAAAGATTCAGGATGAGAAATGAAGGTTTTGAAAGTACAAGTGTGCATTACAAACATCTAACACACAACAACTGGTCTTCGAAAAAAGCAAAAGATGTGGAAGATTCAAACTTCAGATTGTCCCGAAATGAATTTTATGGGAGGATGAATTCATCATGAAAATGACCCAAATCCTCTCTGTTTTCTCTTCCCTGTAGGGCTGGGAAAAGAAGAACGAGGGGAAACTAGCATTTGGGGGGACTTAGTGTATTTGGTGAGACCGATCTCCCCGCCCTCCATCACCTCCTTCAACCAAACCTGGGTTTTTCTAACCGTTGCTCTCCAGTTCCGAGAGGAACCAGCAGAAATACACATGTGTGCCAGGCTCAGTGGAAGGCGAGGGGAGGGTGAGTGAGTTGTTTTACTCCCATATAACTTCCCCTGACCAAAGCTATTCTTTTATTTCAGAGTGAGTTTTTTTATTATTATGTCTACTAACACAGACAAGCAAACTGAGTTTGGTTCCCAGAGAAACTGACATGTCCAGTGACAGTTAAGAGTCTAAAGACACACGGTGGATGGGCAGGGGGCCCTTCAGTTTCAAAACTGGCTGCAGCGTGCGTTGACTTTTGTCTCGCTAAATACATGTCCCCCTTTCCTTGAAATTTCTTGAGTTGAAACAAAAAATGCAAAGCAGCCATGCGGCCTGGTGTTTCTTTTCTTGTGTTTCCCAATATAACGTAGTCAAGGGGTGCTGACTCTCTTTTATTGCTTTCATGTAGTGTATTTATTGGAATTTGAAAAGTCAGGTGGCTGTGTGTTCTCTGTTCCTGTTGCCACACCCAAGAGGCAAATATTTGACAGTCTAGAAGCTATATTGTCAATAATGTCCGCTGACCAGAAAGCAAAATGCCTGCATTGCCCGGCTCTTTGAGCCCTCATCCTTAAGCCTGGCTGGAGAAGACGCTTGCATTTCTACCGTCTGCCGCCGCTTAGCTAGGACAAGCCGAAAGAGACACAGAACGTCGCCACTGACCAAGGCTTCAAGGTTTCGTGACAAAACAGAGTCTGCCAGGCCTAGAAAGGCCACAGAGAACCACAGAAAACTCACTTGCTACTTGGAGAGATACCAGAAACAAGGATTCTTCCAAATATCCCCCAGGCAATCCCTTTTATTTTTTTATTTTTTGAATGTATGAGGGGCAGAAAACAAGATCGTTAGATAACATGAGCTCTTTTCTGTCTCTAGAAGAAACAAAGCAGCAGCAAAGAGCTGGGACACGAAATGCCTGACCATTTGCACATGAATGAGGCACAGCAGATGGCGGGAGGTCCCCGTAGGGTGGAGGCTGAGTGAGCAGCAGTTTAGAAAGCCAATAGCAAGAAAGTGACAAGTGACCATGCACACCACGGGGGTCCAAGGAAGGAAGAGCTGGGGCTGAAGCTGCAACTGGAGAAACCGGAAGGGAATAACTTTTTTTTTCTTTAACATTTTTCAATTATAAAGAGGAAATGAAGGTGGTATTTTAAAACTAAGAAGGACAAGCATCTTTCAAAGGCAGGCAGGCGATATTTGCGGTCTTCCGAATCCTTCAGCTGTTGTTTCAGAAGGTTTGTTAAAAAATAAACAAATCTGGCGACCATTCAGTGGCTGCTGTGTGTTTGCAATTTACAATTTCGGGTCTTGAGTGTGAGAGTGTGTGTGTGTGTGTGTGTGTGTGTGTGTGCATGTGCGTGTGCTGGGACAGCACAGGGACAGACAGTACCAAGGTCAGGAGAAAGGGAATTCAAGCCTCACTCTCTGTAACTGAGGATGCCTCGATGGGAAAATGGGAAACAGGCCATACAGATGTGAAGATGAAGATGACATCTGGAAAGAACAGGTCCACTCATGCAAAGCCATATAGGGGAACCCGATAACATCAGCTCCTTGAATCTTCTTTGGAAGATGATGGAGCATTGATCTATTAATTAATTTATGAACAAAGTGACCATGATTGAATTACTCAGGTGGCAGGAGCTAGGGTTTTCCCCACAGTAAATCCATGCTCTCGCCTCCCGTCTTCCTGGGAAGAGGCAGAAATGGAAGATCCAACAAAGTGGATTTGAGATAGGTATGGGAGAGGAAACTCCCTCTCTTGGTGTTCAAGGACGAGTTTCTTGGGAGACTGAGGCACGGAGAGACCTGAGCCTGTTGGTGCTGGGCAGCCTGGCCTTGTCCAAAGATTTTAGGAGCTCTGTGCTGAGAACTGGGTATAAAGACATAACATTTCTTTTTTATTATACCACAATACTAATTTGTATTTTATTTATACTCTTGGCTACTCCTTTATCATCTCTGTTAGTCTTTACAATCGCCAGAGGATCACTTACCTTCAGTAAGCCTCAGTTTCACAATCAGCAAAATGGGAGTAATACTAGTACCTGCCTCACAGGGCCCTGCGGGAATTCAGTGAGTTCGTTCACTCAGAGCTCTCAGGACGGCAGTGCCTGGCACGTGGACACAGGTCAGTAAGAGCAGCTACTGCTTAACGTGCCTGCGCTTCGTCCAGGCACTGAGCTCTTCACATATATTAGTTTATTTAATCTTCACAACGACTCTGTGAAAAATAACTGGCATAGGAAAGTTCCAGAACTGCTTGACACCATGCAGCTTGTAATCGATGGAGCCCAAGCCTACACTCAAACCCAACTCTTGTGTGTCTCAAAAGCATGTTCCAGACAGAAATGTTGTGAGCATACCAGGTAGGACAACAGTGAAAAGGTTGGAAAAGCAAAAGGTTTCCTCGTTGTGAATCAGATCTTTACACAATAAGGCCCAACTTTGGAAAAGACAAAACCCAACTGCCCCTAAGGAAATCTGGGAGGAAAAGAGATCGACTTTACATCGGCTATGAATTATGAGGCCAGGAAGGACACGGTCTGGCTGACTTGTGTCCTAATGTGCCAAAAACCATATGGGGTGGGGGGGGGAATTCCAGTTTTAGAAGGTCAGAGGCCACGTTTGGTTTCGAAAGCTCTGGAATGCTTGCCAGCACTGCGGCTCCAGCTTCCTCTTCTCCACCTGTTTTGAAAACCCCAGCTAGTGGGAAATGCTACACCTCACCCTTAATGACTTACTTACACTAACAATTATCTCCCCCCGCCCAAGACCTCACTGTGCTGATTTTAATTGGTTTCCTTGCTCTGTGTACTGACTGAAGCTTCTTTATTTGAAAAAGCTATGAGGTCCCCTTTTCAAGGGTCTGGGGTCCCCTCATCCTGGGTCTGGAACACACTAAAGCGGCCACATCAGTAGATCAGGAGTACAGCACTAGGCAAAGCCATGACTTCCTTCCCACGCTGGCCTCTCCACTTCTTACTCCCCGGTTCCACAAGCCCCGGACTGTTCCTGAACACGGAAGCCGGGTGGTGGCGATCACCGCAAGCCTTCTGCTTTTTGAACTATACAAGCGGGCTTTCCATGCTTTGCCAATACGACATTTTGTTGGTGGTGGCCAAGTCCTGCTCCCGCCACCTTTCTGAACAAACTTAAGCCACCTGGGGGGACAGTGAGTGAACAGAGACCTCCAGGGCCAGCAGGAAAGAACTCTCTTTGTCTTCGTAACCGCCAGGGAGAGCCTATTCTGTTTACAAAAATGACTGTTTCTACCACTGTAAAATTCTATCACAATGTAATAGATAGGGGAGGGGAGTTCCCAAAATCAGGCATGCAAAATGGAAGGATGGGCTGTTAAGAGGTAAATGAAATCAGTAAAGCAGCTCACAGTTTGCTGGCCAGAATCCCCAGAGGCCCTACCTCTCCGTGCAGATGTGTTCCAGTCTCAGCAGCCGTGCGCTCTGGCTTGAATATCCGTCAGGGACCACTCTGGGTCCTGTGACCGGCGGGGACTTTCAGGGCAGCGGCGTGCATCCAAGGAGCAGCTCGGCAGGCTGGTGCATGCTTCACCCCGATCCAGAGCTGGGCCCCGTCTGCTGCTCCTGCTCCTGTATTTGTCCTCTCTCTTCTCCTCCTGCAGAAGAATCCTCCTCCCCCCCCCTTGTCTTGGGATCTCACTAATTAACAAAACACAATAATGTCTGTTTTGTATTGAGTGAGTGCATGCGAGTGTGCTAAATGCCTTAGACGTGTTTCATTAAATGGGCAAAACAGCTGAACGCAGGGGCCGCTGCTGTCCTCACTGGGTGGTGAAGGAAGCCGAGCTCTGACTTCAAGGGTCTGCCCGACCCGCAGCTGGGAAGAGGCAACCCCAATTCTGCCCCCGCCCAGTGCTGCTCCAAAGCCTCTTCCTGTCCTATGTCACCACCTTGCCACTCACTGAGACTAAACTCCAAAGGGTCCCCTCCTCCCGTACTTCCTGGACTTGGAAATCCCTCAAAAGATACCATTTCTAAGATGAAAAGTACTTTTTAGCCCCAAAGTTTCACTGTTCACGTTACAGTCAGTTTTGCTTTCTGGATTATTCAGGACTGGTACGATGGGGTTCTTCTTTGGGTTTTTGGAACACAGTGGGGAAAAATTTACAGGAATGTCTCAATGATCTTCCCCATCAACTGATAGTCAGCTGGTGAGCATGAAAGACTGGATGGCGTGAAGGTTGTGTAGAGTTTATGTCAATCCCCCGAGACCCTCTCCAGCCTCCTGAATGGCTGGAAATTGACTGAGCTCCGGTTTGAAAGAATGAAATTGACACATTAAGTTCTGTGTCTTCCGTCCTGCCTGTCTTCTTGGCTTGCTTCTGTTTTCTGTCTTTCTGTTGTTTGTTTCTGTTTTGTTGTTGATGTTGTTCTCCTTTTTGGGACCATAAGCCCTGTCGATAAGTTGATGAAACTATGTCCCGTCCACCTGGAACGCCCCATGCATTTTTTTACACACATTTCCTTCACGGTCTTGGAGGTTCTCCGACACCCTTGAAGCTAAAGGCTCAAAGGAAGAATGCCTGGAAACTCGGCCAACATTGAGTCCACAATTTGTAAAAGGAGAGGTTCCCAAAGCCATCGAGTGGTCACACTCAGGCCCAGGCAGCAGACAAGGTGTGACACCTCGTCTCTAGCTTTGACACCCACTTCTTTCCCTCCTGATCATCTGCAAAAACAGCACCAGGTTACTCCAGGCCTGGGCTGCAGAAGGTCCAAGCTACAACCAAAGATGACCTGTCAATTTGTTCTGGGCAGACGGGATGTGACGCTCTGGGCCGCCTTCCGGTGTGGTGTGCAGTCTTCAGGGCTGGGAACTTTAGTCTCCACGGATGCATTTAGCCATCACTCGGATGAGGACATCCCTCTGCCTCACAGGGAGTCGTTCCAGCATATTCTGAGAGCGGTGTCGGAGACGGAAGCCCAACCACCCCGTCTTCTGACAGACCAGGGACTGCAGATAACATGGCCCTGGCATGCGACCCAACAGTTTATGGAGACAACCTTCTTTCCCTTCATTAGAGCAGCCACAGAATCCTTCCCTTCCCCAGTCTTCAGGCTGCTCCAGGACAGAGCCAGGCAGGATACTAAGTCCCTGCCCATCAAAGCACCATGGCTGGAAGCACCGTCATGAACGTCAAAGGTCCGAACATTGCTCTGGGCAAACAGAAATGATTTCCTCTATTAAGTCAGGAACCAGAAAGGCTAGAACCAGGAATAAAATCACCAGAGAAAAAGTAGAGTTGAAAATGACTTCCACCTTGACATTAACAAATACTAAAATAATTCTACCTGCCGTTTTCTTAAAATGTCATCCAATGAAGCCCTTTGGGCTCACTTGATCGGGAAATGATATAAAAAATATAAAACACCTTTTCATATGTCCGTGTGTCTTTTTATAGTATCATAAAACATTCCTACAGGGTAACATATGAGAAGGAGGGGGAAATAGTGGTTCTTCTTATCACATTGCCAAGTTTTCACCCCAGGCTTTTATACAGAGAAAAGTGTCAACTTCTAATCCCTGTGGTCACTTGAGAGTAGTAGTGGTTGTAAAGTTTTGATTGTGTTTCAAGCAAATATTTAAATTATTTTAACAAATTTATGTCAACTTTTTATTTTTATTTAACAAATACTGAGGAAAGTAAACCAGAAGGTATGAGCAGGATAGAACATATCGAATCTGGTTAGCAAACTTGAACGTCTATTTCAGTGATCCGATTTACTAAGATAGCATTTATTTATAGTTATGTCTGACATGTTTCAAAACAAATTTAAATATATGAATCGCTATAACACAGGACAAAATGTACACATAGGAGAGGTATTAGCAGTAGGTATTAACAGAGCGTACCCACACCTGGCTGAACCAAGGGAGGCTTCAGGAAGACAGTGGCATTTGAACACCTTGACAAAGCAGTACAGTTTCAGCAGGAAGAGGTCAAAGGTCACACCAGACTTTGCATATATAGGGTAGAAAAAGCCAGGGTGTCGGGAAGGAAGATGGAACGCAAGCAGTTCTGCCAGGCTATAGCACAGCTCGCGTGAAACTGTAGCAGCGGAAGGACCAGCAAATGCAGCCTGACCAGTGAAGGTATCACTTCGTTTAATCCAGCAGGCAAGAGGGAGGCATTGAATATTCTTGAGCAGAGAAGTAGCATGGTTGAAAGCAATGTTTTATGGAGATCATGGCGGTAGCCCTATCACTTTTTCCCAAGGCTTCCGTAACAAATTGCTACAAACTGGGCGGTTTGAAAGAACAGAAATCTATATTTCCATAGCGCCAGAGGCTAGAACTATGAAATCAAGGACTGGGAAAGGCCGTGCTCCTTCCAAAGGCTCTAGGGGAGAATTTGTCCCCTGTGGCTTCCACTGGTTGCCAACAATCCTTGGCATTTCTTGGCGTGCAGATGTGTCTGTCCAATCTCTGCTCTGTCCTCACACAGTGTTCTTTCTGTGTGTCTGTGTCCAAACTTGCCTCTTCTTCCAAGGACACCAATCGGATTGGAACATGGGCCCACTTCAATCCAGGATGATCTCATGTTCACTTGATTCCATTTGCCAAGAGCCTATTTCCAAATGAGGTCACCGTCACAGGCTCCATCGGACATGAATTGCGGGCTAATACCTTTTGGGGAAGGGGAGGCGCTATTCAACCTAGTGAAGCAGCCAAATGCAGGAGCAATTAGGACAAAGATGGCAGCAGAGAGATCGGCAAGGAGCCAAACAGATAAAACAAGGAGGTGCCAAACTAGCGTAATGGCACTGGGGCTGCCGAGTGCAGAAGAGGGGCTGGACAGGACAGAGAACGTCAAAGGCAGAATCAACTGGGTTGGGTGAGTGATTTTAAACTCGGGATGGGGGAAGTTACAGATAGAGAATCCAGAGGCCTGGGACTGGACACCTAGGTGAATGACAGCGCCACCCACACAGATAAGGAAATAGAAAGCTATAGCTAGTGTGACGAGGAGTTAGTCTGATTTTGGCCGGGCGCGGTGGCTCACGCCAGCAATCCTAGCACCCTGGGAGGCCAAGGTGGAAGGATCGTTTGAGCTTAGGAGTTCGAGACCAGCCTGAGCAAGAGTGAGACCCTGTCTCTACTAAAAATAGAAATTAATTGGCCAACTAAAAATATATAGAAAAAATTAGCCGGGCATGGTGGCACATGCCTGTAGTCCCAGCTACTCGGGAGGCTGAGGCAGAAGGATCGCTTGAGCCCAGGAGTTTGAGGTTGCTGTGAGCCAGGCTGACGCCATGGCACTCTAGCCCGGGCATCAGAGTGAGACTCTGTCTCAAAAAAAAAAAAAAAGAAGAAAGAAATTAGTCTGATTTTATGTCTCATTGCGTAATGCTGGCAAAAGATGTAGCTGGCTGTGGCTGTCCCACAGTGGGCATTTGGGACTGGAGTGATGGGCAGAAAGTAGAGCAGAGGATGGGGAGTTAGGAATAATCCATCCAAAGAAAATAGAGAAATCATCATTAGAATGGACAAAACCCCAGACGGCAAGAGGATAGAATAGGAGAGAGGAAGACAGAACTTTCGGAGAAGAGCTCAGTTGCAGTATCAGAGAGACACAGAGCCAACGCAATGGGAGAACTCAGGAAGCCAGTGTGGAGGGGAAGAGCTGCTAAAGGGAAGGAAAACACAGTTTGGTGGATATGTCACGTGATTTAATCCTATTACACAACGTAAACCCGCATGCTCAGACACTTCCTCTGAGCATCACCCTCACATTCGCACAACGCACATCGAATGTTAGAATTCCTTCAGAAATAACAGGGAACATATGGCCAGAATGTCTCCTAAAAACAAAACCCCTCAGACATCTCTCTGTATTCCATCCCCAGCAGCTTTACTGCTATTTGTTCATATTTTTTGGTGGAAAAAAAGGTTTTTGTCAATGCACAGACAGATAACATAGTAACCTTTTTTGGAAGTAAAAGTATACTTAAAAAAAAATTTTTTTTTTTCTATCTCCTGTCCTGTCACTATAGCTGGAAGATTTTAACACTTTCCAAGTGTCTGGTAAAAAATATATAGATTTTTGTTATAGGGATTGTACAAGTTGATTTTTCTTTTTCTGTACCAGGGAGAATTCTGTGTTTTGTTTCCAAATGAATTTCTTATTGGAGTATAACCTGTGCTCAGAGCCTAAGTCACTAGAGTACAGCCTGGTAAGTCTCCACAAAGTGCACATGACGACATAAACCATCACTCATGTCAAGGAACAGAGCATTTGACTGGCACCCAGGAAGCTCCCCAAGACTCACCCCAACCCCAATCCCCCTCCTTCCCCAAATGTAGCCCCTGTTCTGACTTCTACCAGCATAATTTAGTATTTACTGCTTTGGAGCTTTATATAAATACAACCACACAATACTTACCTTTTTGTGTCCAGCATCTTCCACTCAAAAATATATTTCTAAGATTGATTCATGGTGTAGAGCCCAACAGTGGTTCAGCCTTTCCATTGCTATATTTTATCCCATTATACTGTTACAGCAAACCGGACAGGGAAGCAAACCGAGAGCCACGCGAGAGTACTGCAAAACAGGCTTTTACTACACCGCGGGCTCAGAGGGGTCTCGCCTCCAAATTCTGAGCAAAATGGGGTCTAAACATGGTGGCTTTTATATGTTACAGAAGCAAATGGTTACAAAGTCTGTACAAGATGGAGGTCTCATCACGTGTCACTCTATAGTTGCGTAGTCATCCTATTCTGCATTTGTGCACAAGATTGAAATCTAGTCAAAGGTCACTATATTTTGCAGCTATGCTCCTATAAGAAAGGAAGTGGAAAAATTCTCCCTTACATAATGATCAAATCAGAGTGATCAGGATATCCGTCACCTAAAACATTTATCAATTTTTGTGTTAAGAACATGCCACACCTCTGATTGCTGTGAAATATATACATGAATTTTAGAAAATGAACGAGAGGCCATTTTGAATGAAGAGTTGTATTAGAGTCAAGACAGTAACGGTGTTTAATACTAAGATTTCCAATAGAAATAACAGCAATGAAGATTTCTTGGTTTGGGTACATATACATTGCATCATCCCCATCTCATGGGCCCTTTTGTTCAGTAAAATATATGTTAGCATTATCATGGAGGAAAAAGTCTATTATACATATAGTCCTTCATTAACTTTGTGATATTCAAGTAAAGATAAAGATAAGACATAAAAAAAAAAAGGTAAGACTTGATACTTACCTTCGAATAGCTCGGAAGCTATAGTAAATATAGAAACTGCCACAATACTTTTTGAAACTATGTGTGAAATGGGCTTTAATTTTATTTTTATCTATGCATGATAGAGATAGTATGATGAAGTACATAAGCCTTTACACATGTATCATGTTTTCGACTTTGTAATTCTCCCTCATGTTACCTTATTTAATCCTCCAAATCACCTCATGAGGTTAGTAGGGACTCTTATCCCCATTTTACAGTTGAGGAAACAGGTCCCCTGAAGGTAAATAACTTCCTGGAGATCAGGAGCTCTTCTGTCAAAGAACCGAGGCTCAAACTTGGGCCTTTTGACTACAAATCCAGTGCCCCTTCCACTCTCCGCTACCTTTCTGATGCACATTTGCCTGGCTGTTTATAGTTTGTGAACACTTTATACACACAGTTTTCTCATGTGATCCTTGTCCCCGTGGCTTCTTGTGGGGATTAAATGAGTTTATGTGTAAAACATTTAGACACATTCAATAAAATTAGCTATTGTGGCCGGGAGTGTTGGCTCATGCCCATAATCCTAGCACTCTGGGAGGCCGAGGCGGGAGGTTCGCTCAAGGTCAGGAGTTCAAAACCAGCATGAGCAAGAGCAAGACCCCATCTCTATTAAAAATAGAACGAAATTCATTGGTGAATTGAAAATATATACAAAAAATTAGCTGGGCATGTTGGCACATGCCTGTAGTCCCAGCTACTCGGGAGGCTCAGGCAGGAGGATTGCTAGAGCCCAGGAGTTTGAGGTTGCTGTGATCTAGGCTGATGCCATGGCACTCTAGCCGGGACAACAGAGTGAGACTCTGTCTCAAAAAAAAAAAAAAATTAGCTATTGTTATTACTCTTATTGCTGTTCTGCCTGATGTTAGTCCAGGGGTCTGGAAATATCCATTCTCATCTATCTCTGTACCTTATGGTGCTCTGTAATTTTTTGAGCTGGTAAAGGAACCAACATTTATGGAATGCCAGAACTGTGCCAGACAACTTAAATGGGTTATATTTTTTTGAAAAGTGGGGATAATAACATCTGTTTCCCAAATATTTTTCTCAGACCTCTCGTAAGTAGGAAATAAAGTATACATGTGAATACATTTGATGCATTGCAAATGCCATAGTGATATAAATATACTTAAATACCAAATATGTGCAAAGAAGTAAAGAAAAGGGGGTGATTTAAAATTAAGATTATTCCAGACACTTAAACATAGATTATAAAATAAAGAGTGATACTACTTGTTTGGTTGTTGCTTTCGTTAATACTTTTAGGTAGCTGTGATGTTCCACCCTGGCTACACTTTGCAATGCTCAAAAGGCCTTATAGCAGCCAGAATGATTTTCCAGTCGGGTCCACTGTGGAATATGAGTGCCGTTTGGGGTACAGAAGGGTCCCTGGTGTATCAAGAACACTAACTTGCCTTCAGAATTCCGAATGGTCCAAACCAGCTGACTTTTGTACAAGTGAGTATAATTTTTAAAAGTATTCCCTGTGTTAGAAACTTGGCCCCCCACATCCCCAAAAAAGTATACCCAATCATTTGGTGTTTGGTGTTTTCCTTTGTTCATGCTAGAACTCTATGTGTATATGTTATTATTTAAAATGATTCTTATAACAACTGTGATAATTTATTTTAAATTTGACAAACTAAATATTTATGTGGTAGAAATATTTATGCACTCACAAATTTCACATGTAATTAGTTTGAGGTTACCCTAAATGAAATAAGTATATATTCTTCGTATGTTGCTTTTTTTGAATCTTACAAAGGTAGAAATAAAGAAGTCTAAGTATAGGAAATCTCAATGGTTCAGATGATGAATTTGCATATATGTGCCTGATAACTTTTTCAAACCTTTTTTTCCAGCTTTATTGAGGTACAATTGACAAATGAAAATTGTATTTTTTAAGGTGTACAACATGATTTTTGATATATGTCTACATTGTGAAATGATTACCATAATCAAGCTAGTTAACATATCCACTGCCTCACATAGTTACCCTTTTTGTCTGTGTGCCTGCTAATTTAACGAAAAAATATTTGTATTCTTGTGTAGAAAAATCATGTCCTAATCCCGGAGAATTATCGAATGGTCACATCAATGTAACAACTGACTTATTATTTGGTGCAACAATCTACTTCTCATGTGATACAGGGTAAGTTTTAGCATACTAAAACTGTTTAAGGGATGAGAAAACAAATTAGGACTTAAGATGGAAATTGTTACTTTCATGATTGGTATTCACAAGCCAGTAGCAGCAAAAACAACCCCTCTCCTCACAGATCGTTTGTCATGAACTCATCACAGGTAAATTTAGTAAAATGGAGCAAGAAGGGAAGATTTCTGAGAACACCAAGATCTCTAAATTGTTAGATTTCAGTACATACGTGATTCAATATAAAATTTTACAGGAAAAGACAGAAATTTGAGATGTTGATGATACTTGCCAAAATAATCCTTGAAGTGTTAAATATGAAACCAATCTTGAAGTGGCCTAAATAATGAATTTGCATCTGGGTTATTCCATATGCAAACAAACTTATGAAATATCATAGACCAAAGACATTTATTCCTAGTGAGAAAGTATTTTAACCTAAATTCTTTTATAAGTTCTCTGTGCAGGAAAAGGAACTCATTGAGTACGATCAATGTCTCAGACACTGACTGTTGAAAAGGTTACATTTATTTTCTCATTTCATATACAGAAATTAAATTATGCTATTTTACTCTGTGTATGTGTGTCCCTACTCTTTATAAAATAAAAATATCATTATCACCTATCTCCTATACTAAACATAGATGTCATTTGGGTCATTAGCTTAAAACATTCAGATAGGCATAGTATAATCCTAGAACTTTGGGAGGCAAATTGGGAGGATCACTTGAGGGCAGCAGGTCAAGACCAGCCCCAGCAACATAGCGAGACCATCTCTACACACACACACACACACACACACACACAAATCTGGCAAGTACTCTGAACCCTTTAAATGTAAGTCCATTCTGTTATTCTACGAAGCCTGCATTAATCCTTTAAAACTCAGAAATATAAAATAGTCAATCATCTATATTATTCAATAATGTTTTAAAACACTTTTATATTTTCTAACATATGCTCCATGCACATAAAAAATTATTCCACTGTTTTACCCTTTGGTCGTCACCTTCGTAAACTTAATTTGTTCTTTTCCTTTAAGTTGCTATATGGACTTGTATCAGCCATTCTTTTGCATCCATCTACTGCTTCAGTAAATATTTTAAGATAATATAGTGACGACTTGGAGGAAAGTCAAACGTGTGAACATAACACACTCTTTTTCTGTCCCTATTGCTTTAGGTACAAACTATTTGGTGCAGACTCTAGTTTCTGTGCTATTATGGATGATAATGTTGGGTGGACTGAACGACTTCCAATTTGCAGAGGTAAGAGTTTTTAAAAATCTAAGCGCTCAGGATGTAGGCCTCAATGATAGATAATAAATTACTTTCTGCTAATTAAGAATTATCCACGGTGTATATTTGTAGCACCCTCACCTTTGAGTGTGTGAGTGTCTTTCCTATTTAAAGACCTTTTCTAGTGATGTTCCTTAAGGTATTAGCTGTAGAGATAAACCATTAAGCTTTTCTTAGCCCCAATATCCTTAACTATAGGATGAAAATTGAAACAAAGTTAGGTTTGTATTGTGCTTGGTGATTGATTATCTAACCATTCTTTCTAAAGTCAAATAAGTTACACGGGGGATTCTCACCACAATTTTATGGAAGAAAATACTGTCATTCAGACAATCAATGTCACTTGACCCCACATCCTAAGACCATATGGCAATAGAATGTGTTTAAGCTAGGATTCTTACTTCAAACCCATCATTTTTCTAAGACCCAGAGTTATATACATGCCTCCTCTTAGGATTAAAATTATCAACTGAAATAATTATCTAGAAGTGTTTTAAGAAAGATATATTTTTTCATTACAGAAGTAAGGTTATACATTAAAAAAGAAGTATCATTTCTGCACTTGAGAATCTTAACTTCTCAAAGAAAGATAGGACACAGAAATATCATAAATGTACATCCAGTCAAATTTATGTCCATTAGAGACACATGTCTCCTGAAAAGTGAGAGAAGAAAAAGCACGCAAGACTTAAATGTAGGTATATTTCTTCCATCCTTTTTTCTTTACACTCAACCACCTTTTTGCAAATGACTTCTGAAAACCGGATTGTCAAAATCATTCCAAGTTCAAGTTTTTCCTACTACGAGTAGGAGACTTGAGTAGAGTTAGGGTAATTTGTCAAGCATTTATTGATTCACACTGTATAACAGGCATCATTTGTGGTTAACTGATATGAAGGCAAATAAAATGATCCTTGCCATCCAGGAGTCTGCTGCTTTCACATCCACCATGTGCCCCACCCTTCCAGATCTAC
>CAUYRT010022795.1:0-11240 GCA_963574885.1 Lepilemur ruficaudatus
GAAATTAATTGGACAACTAAAAATATATAGAAAAAATTAGCCAGGCATGGTGGCGCATGCCTGTAGTCCCAGCTACTTGGGAGGCTGAGGCAGTAGGATCACTTGAGCCCAGGAGTTTGAGGTTGCTGTGAGCTAGGCTGATGCCATGGCACTCACTCTAGCCCAGGCAGCAGAGTGAGACTCTGTCTCAAAAAAAAAAAAAAAAAAAGGGAGAGAGGCAGGGTTCAGTGGCTCGTGCCTGTAATCCCAGCACTTTGGGAGGCCCAGGCAGGAGGCTCACTTGAGCCCAGGAGTTTGAGACCAGCCTGGGAAACATAGCGAGATCCCATCTCTACCAAAAATAAGAAAAATTAGCCAGGCAAGTTGGTGCCTGCCTGTAGTCCCAGGTATTCGGGAGCCTGAGGCAGAAGGACCACTTGAGCCCAGGAGTTCACAGCTGCAGTGAGCTATGATTGCGCCACTTCATACCAGCATGGGGGACACAGTGAGACCCTGTCTCTGAAAAATAAAAAGTAACAATAAAATAAAAAGACAGAGTAGAGACTGATGGATAAATTCATAGGAAGAGATGAGGAAGCTGTTTTCTCTATAAGGTAGAAGTCACAGAGATCCACTAAGAGGGAGACCCACTAAGAATAACTAGGGTTATTCTTAATATTCTTAAATAAAACTCTTCCTGTCACATTAACTTCTCTTTCTAAAACGTTGAGTGAAATCAACTACAATTTTACTTTATAAATAAGGGGAAGTATAGCACAGAGGAGAAAACATGGTGTTTCTAGTCTTCAGACTTAGATTTATGGCTCGGATCTGTCAATTCTGTGTATCCTTTGACGAGTTTCCTAAGTTCCCTGGGTCTCAGTTTCCTCATTTGTAAAATAAAGTTAATACTCAGCTTCTAGGAGAGTTACGAAGATTTAACACATATACAGAATTCTAGTACATAATGGACACTAAAAAGTGTTAATAAAACAATGACAATAATACAGTTGCCCCTCAGTATACGTGGGGGTTGGTTACAGGATATCCCCCCACCCCAAGTATATCTAAATCTGCGCATACATTCTGCCCTGCAGAACCCCTGTAGATGAAAAATCAGTCTTCCTTATATACCGGTTTTGCATCCCACAAACACTGCATTTTTGATCTGCATTTGGTTGAAAAAAATCCACACATAAGTGGACCCGCATAGTTCAAACTCACGTCATTCAAGGATCAGCTGTATTGTCACAAGTAGAGATGCTACTCAAAAATGTAATAAATTACATTCCTTTAAACTTTAAGTGAAATCAAAAAGATAAAATAAATTAATGAGCCATACTCCCGCAAAAAGTCCATATCCACGAATAGCAATGGATAACTCCTTGTTGTTTGAATCCACATTTCTGATGATTTCATAGAACTGCTCCATAAAATACTGCAGCTTATTCTTATGCATTTCTGCATCTTTTGCCACCATAAAAGAAACCTGCAATCGCATATTTACTTTTTAGGAATATTTAATAGCAAAACAAAGAAATCTATACAAACATGAAAAAGCTAGAATTGTATAACTACTACTAACATACTGTTATAGTTACCTACAATTGTTTTTACTTATAAAGACCTTTGCTTCAATTTTGCTTAGCCTCCATCAAGTTCAGAAAACACAGTCTTTTAAATAAGGATATGTGATGCATTTTCCCAGAGAAAGAGACTAAAAGAGACCAGAGAGATGCAGGAAGAAGTCTTCGTAAGAAAAGAGGTTTTGAATTAAGCCTCCCTAATGAAGCAGAAAACAGTCTGTAGAGATTGTCTGCTCCCATAGAGTAAATGAGAGCTGTCAGGTGGCCAGCAAGTTCAGTTTAGAACTATCAATCCAAAAGAAAGATAAGGCATCTCGGTTTTTGAAAAAATATGCTATAAATTTTAAAGTTTAAACTAAGTGAGGCAAGGGAAAAATGTACTGTGAGAAGCAAATATATCACTAATTTACCAAACTAAGTAACATCCTAAATGCAAGAACTAACGGAAGTAGTCAAAAAAGAATTCCTAATATCAGCAGAAAAACTGTTCAGGTCAAGAACGGAAAGACGTAAATAATTATCAGAGGTAGAAAAAAAAATCCACCTTCCATTGCCAACCTACCAATATACTCCCCAAGCCCATCCAAAGCCATACAGCTTTGTTTTTCCAGATACTTTGCTCCCCATTTATTTTAGAAGGTGAAATATGATACATACTGTTTCATAATTTCCTTTTTCACAAAACATACCTAATAACATTTGGACGCTGGGCCCCTCCAAACCTCACATTGAAATTTGATGACCAGGGTTGGAGGTGGGGCCCAGTGGGAGATGTCTGTGTAGGGAGCAGATCCCTCAAGAATGGCTTGGTGCCCTCCCCAGAGTAATAAGTGAGCTCCCACTATTAGTTCATGAGGGAGTGTGGCACCTCCGTCTTCTCTCTCTTGCTCCCTCTCCGGCCAGGTGACACACCTGCTCCCCCTCTGCCTTCTGCCTTGACTGGAGGCTCCCTGAAGCCCTCACCAGATGCAGATGCTGGCGCCCTGCTTCCCGTACAGCCTGCAGCACTGTAAGCCCAATAACCCCCTCTTCTTTATAAATTACCCAGCCTCAGCAATTTCCTTTACAGCAATGCAAAACTGGCTGAGACAGTTTTGAGCTGAGGACTGCCTTAACAATGGGCTCGTCTTGGGCCCTCAGTGAATTTCGGTATTATTGAGCTTGTTTTTACAAAATTGCCTATTTTTACATAATCCTTTGGCTCTAGAAACACCCAAATATAGTAATTTTGTGTTGCTTCTAAGTGAGCTATTTGACTTCTAATTCTGCGTTGAGGACTATGTCAAATCTATGTTGGGTAAAATGCTGACTTCATTCATCGCACTATGAATGGTGGTGGTTCTGGTAAGCGCCGAGGACACGGGCACAGTAAAAATTTACAAGTTCCTTCCCTTTAATGATCCCAGTTCCCCCTTGGCACTCTGTTAGAGATCAGGACTCCGAGATGTTTTGGGTTCTTTGGGGGGACGTGCTAAGTAGCAGTGTTGGGACTCATGCACTAACACTGAGGCAAAAACAATGAAAACTAACGTTTGACCCGCCTGGAGTCTGGGGTCCTGCGGAACACCTCAGGCACTAAGCAAAAAGAACTCAAATCTGCCTTGCGCGCAGCCATCAGCACACAAGTCTGACCGTGTCCTGTTCACGGCGGGTTCTGGGAGGGCTTCCCATCACGCTGCAGGGTCTGAATCTGTCACCGTGGCCTGGGTGGCCCTCTGCCCCAGCCCATTGCTCTGTTCCCACCTGCTCCATGCACCCTGCCCTCCCTGGCCCGCTGTGCTGGTTCTCATCTTTGACCCTTTGTTCATGCTGGATACTCTGCTCAGGACCCCCTCTTCTACCTCCTCTTTTTCACTTTGCGAAGGTTCCTCTGCCGTTGTCTCTCCAAGGGGTCCTCCTGTGGCCCTGCAGAGTGGCCTAGGTGTCCTTCCTGCCCCCAGCTTCCCGCCATCACTTCCCTTACCACCCTGTGTTATTTGTGATGCCACTGCCCGACACGCCCACTGTTGGACTGAGTTCTGTGACGTCAGGGGACCTTACTTGATCACCAGAGCCTCAGTGCCATGCAGACGAGACGTGTGGTTGGCCGGGCAGGAGACTTTGAAGTTGCAGGGCCATGAGTTACATACACACAAGTGCAGCTGCTGCCTACCTGGGTTTAAGAGATGAAGGAGAGCCAGGGCTGCCTGGAGATGGGGAAGGGGAGGCTCCTCTGCCCCACCGGCCTTGTACTCTACGGAACAGCTGCCTCCAGATTCGGAATTCTAGGGCTGCATTCGTTTCCTGCCCTAACAAATTACCGTCAACCAGGAGGCTTAAAGCAACAGCACTTTATCTCTCCCAGTTCTGGGGGTGCCAACAGGGCTGTGCTTTCCTTGAAGGTTCTCGAGGAGGATCATTCTTTGTCCTGCCTTGTTCTTGCAGAGATCCTTGGTGTCCTGTGGCCAGTGCAGTGTGTCTCCAGTCTCTGCTGCCATCTTCACATGGCTTTTCCCTTGCATGCATCTGTGTCTAAATTTCCTTCTTATACGGGCACCAGCAATTGGGTTGTCACCAAATTCTAATGTGGACAGAAGGCAGATGTGACCACATCTTAACTTGATTACATCTGCAAAGACACCATTTCCAAATAAGGTCGCATTCCCAGGTGCTGGGTCAACGTGAATTTTGGGGGGCACGGTTCAACCCAGGCTCTGAGCTCCTCCTTCCGACGTCCCCACCTCACTGAAGAGCTCGTGCCTCCTCCTCTCATTTGCCCGCTCCGTAAGCGTGGAAGTCACTCTTAATATCCTTTCTTCACCTCCTTTATCCCGTCCTTAAAACATCTGCTACCTGCATCCATTTTTTCAATCCTTCCCAACTACCCCAGTCAGAGCTGCCATTGCTGGAATGACTTTCTCGGCCTCCCCCAGCTGCCCTGTGGTGGCCCCTCTCTCTTCTACAGCCAGGGATATCTCTTTGAAACTCGAATCAGGACATGACTTGGATTAAACCCTTCCAAAGCCTGCCCATCGTGCGTAAGAGAAAACCCCAACAACTTAGGGCCCGTGAGGCTCCCGTGGTCTAGCCGCTGCCTTCCCGCCGTGCTGCCTCTGGCTGTGCTCCAGCTGTTCCTAGAACACACTTGCGTGTCCTTTCCTCATCATGTGCCCTGCCTGTCCTCCCCACCCCCACTCCTGCCGGTTGACCCGCTGATTTCCCCATCAGGTGGATACTTGCTTAAGTGTCACTTTCTTGATGTAAACACCTCTCTGACCCTTAGTGTAAGTGGGGGCCCCTATCGATCTCATCACACCCTTTGTGGGTATCGTGGCACTTGTCCCTTGCACTTACGATTCTGTGATTGCCTGTTTAATCTATGTCCACCCTGTCAGGCTCTAAGCTCCATGAGGGCATGGGTCACCTCGCCCACCGCTGTGTCCCTTGTACCTTGAACACCTGGCCCAGAGCAGAGGCTCCAGTGTTTGGATGAATTCATCTCGGCCACTGCTTCCCCCTCTCCCTAGTCAATTGTTCATCTCTTAGATATTCCAGTGCCACCATGTGCCTGGCCTTGTGTAAGGCCTGGGGAAAACAGGTGTGCTCCCATCCTCCTTTCTGTGCTGTGTCTGGGTTCTCCCTTTTTATATAATATAATACACACTGTCCTGTGGCTAGTTGGAAGTAGGTCTCATGAGCTACAAAGGAATGAGCATTGGATACACATACCTGTGGCTACAGGTCACGGGACTTAATTTCCCATGGTGTTCTAGGCTCTTTTTTCCTGCTCGACCCTAGCGTGTCTAAGACTTCTCATCCCTTCGGGAGCAAATCCAGAAGGAACAGTTGTGACCCCAGGGACCTCCTTCTGAAATTCTGGCATTATTGAGTTACTCTTCTCAGGGCTGGCACTGGATTAGGAGCCTTGCATGCTTATTTTATTGAGACCCTGTTAAGAGGAACTGAGTATTTTCTAGGTAAGAGGTTGAGGCCTGCAAAGGTTGCAGACTTTCACACTGAGTGGCCCAGCCCGGTCTGGCTGGGGACTTGGGCTTTGGTTCCTAACTGCTCCGCAGTCGCTGCTGGGTTCTCTGGGAAGCAGACCTTGAGCCACGGTTAATGCTAAGGGAGTTTTTAAGGGACTGCTCTTGGGATCCACCTTGGCAAGGAGGAGGCAGAATCGGGCCTAGACAGAGGGAGAGGTCCACTGCAATGCCTCAGTTGACCCCATGCCCTGCTCAGACGCTGAAATGGCCCATTGGGGCACCCACATTGGGCCAGAATGGCCAGGCCTTCATACATCTACCACCGTTGGTCACCAGGGGTGATGGCCCCAGGAAGGATGTGACCTTGGGCCTCTTCTGTAGCTGAGGCAACCCTGCAGGGCCCGAAACACTGCCAGCAGCTGGGCAGCCAGTCCTTTCTGGAAGGAGGGATCTGGGATCTCATCTGCTGCACTCTCCTCCTACTCCCTTTCTCTTCGTGGATAATTCTAAAACTTTCCACCACTTAAATGTACCCGGAATTTCCCCACCATAGGTAGGTAGAGTTCTTGGAAGTGAAATATGCGTTAAAGATTACTGACTGTCATTTCAAGCATTGTCTAGACGAAACAGCTGTGTCATCCAAGCTTGTAGAATTACTTACCACGAAGGCCAAGGACCACCTGCTCAGTGTGACAGGGAAGGCTGTGAAACTGGTTGCAGACCGAGACTCTTAATAAGGGACAATGTAACTTAAAGGAGACTGTTTGCAACTTAGGGCCCCTTATTCTGAATACAGAGCTAAGTCTTAGCAGTTAAGCTGAAGGAAAAGAAAAGGGACATTAGGGGAAAACCCTGTTGAGTTTCTGCTGCCCAAGTAGGATGTCAGCAGGAGGCAGGTGACCCCAGGACCTGCCAGCTGCCCTGCCGATCTGCCTGTGGACACTGTCCTTCCCCTCCTGCCTCCCGGAAGAGCTTAGAAATCATTCTTATCTGGGAGATCAAACATAATTCTTCATCTGTATCAGGATTCGGCAAACTTCTGTGGGTGTGATCTGTAAACGTACATACATTCTTCATAGTTACATCTGCGTCGACATTAAAAACATGGAAATATCCTGTTCCATGTGTGACCAACTTGCCACCATTAAGTTCTTGCTGGGTGCCAGGCTCTGTGACAGGTGCTTTCCATAGGGTGTTAACCATGGAATCGTCACAACCTCGTGTGGCAGGAGAGACCCATTTCTCGTAAGAGAAAACCAAGGCTTGGAAAAGTTGACTAAATTGCTGGGAAGCTACACAGATAGCAGGCAGGAGTGGTAGAATTCTCTCCTGGGTCTGATTCTACAGCTTTTAGCCACTGCTCCCTGTCCTGCCTAGTCTACAAGATTCCTCTCTGCTTCCTCTGTGGGCTCCTTCCTGGGCTGTTTCAGGTGGGCAGGGGGGTGAGCTGCCCATGGTGGTTACCGTATGTCACAGGTGAGCAATTAAACTGCCACCTAGATTAGGACCAGCAAACCTTGGCCAAATATGGCCCACGGCTCTTGAGCCAAGAATGGTTGCTACATTTTTTAATGGCTGAAAAAAAAAAATCGAAAGAAGAATGCTATGTGGCACCTGAAAATTATATGCAATTCAAATTTCAGTGTCCATAAATAAAGTTTTATTGCTGTATAGCCACGCTCATTTGCTTACACATCATCTATGGCTGCTTTTGCACTGCGACAGCAAAGCCAAGTTGTTGAGACAGAGACAGTATGGCTTGCAAAGCCTGAAATGTTTACTCTCTGGCCCTTTGCAGAAACATGTTGTTGACTCCTGATTTAAGATGAACAATGTTTGATCTCTCAGACACGAATGACTTCCTAAGCTCTTCTGGGAGGTGGGAAGAGAGCAAGCAGGACAGTTTCAGAGGACAGATCACAAGGGCAGCTGGATACAAAGCCAGATCAATTGAATTATACATACATGCTTATCTGCATTGTTCTGGAACATTCTTTGCAGTAAATGTACTTGCTTCTCAATGGGTCCCGAGCGAACATCGCTGCGTTGGCTGTGCTTTGATGAATTCTCACTCTTCCTGCAAGCTCCTGCCTCGGAGCCTGACGTGTTTCTACTGTGTCACATTTGTCTCCAGGCGCTTGCTTCCCTGAGCAGCTTTGTCAGTACGTGGTGTGTGTCGGTTTGACAGCTCTTGACACAAGCAGATCAAAGCAGCCTCACTTAGTGATTAGCATAGGGAGTTTCCACTCAATAAACCAGAGAGGGGCTGCCACGTACCAGGCCCTGCGCGAGGCAGTGAGGGTCTGCAGGTGACTGACAGCCACTGCTCTTAGGCAGTCACCACCTAGAGCGACGGCAGGGACATTAGAGGATCTTAGGATTCCTTAGTTATAGGCAACGGAAGGTGATTCTGGCCAAGCTCCGCTAAAGACCATGCAGGGGGAAGCTATGGAATGGTTCATGGGATTGAGGGAGAAGCTGAACAGCCAGGCTCAGAAAGGGCAGGCGTGGGCAGCTCTGGAATCTAAGGAGTCTCTTCTGGACTCTATACCTCTAAGACAAATTTGTTCTCACCATTTTCCTCACCTTGATCAATATCAGGTTGCCTGGTGTGAGAATTTGACTTGATTTTGGCTCTGTGTCTACTTGTTTGGCTAGAGGAGGGCAGAACCCTTGGTTGGCAGCCTCCGATGGGAGGCTGTCGCCGGAGGACCTCCCACAGAACACGAGTTCTGTTGCTGGAAGGAGTTAAGTGCTGTTGGGAAAACCAGGGTCCATGAGTCCTGTAAACTATGGGAACATGGAGGAAATGCCCAACGCAGCCCAGGAGATCAGAGAGGACTTCCTGGAGGAAGAAACAAAGAAGCCAAAGCCAGAACGGTGAGGAAAGTTAGCCAAGGGAAGGGGCAAGAAGGAAGTAAAATGTTACAGGCTAAGAGAATTGCAGGTGCAAGCGCCCAGAGGCAGGGGCCATTGCTGTTGTCTGCGGAATCACGGCTCTTCCCTGTTGGTCTCTAAGAGTGACAGGTCACTCTGCCCAAGAACTCGTACTTTGAAAGATCAGTGTCTGTGCTCTTTCCATCCCCCTGGAGTCCTTGAACTTTCCAAGGTCAACCAAACATCGTGGAAAACCTCAGGCGTGACTCCCTCCCTCCCAGGGAGTCTGCAGGATTAAATGAAATCTCGAGCCTCCTGCACTGAGGGCTGAGAGGAAGAAAAATGCCACCACAGCCTTGAGCATTTTTATTGCTCCTCTCTGGCTACAGTGGGGAAGGCCTCCGGTCAAGGGCCGCCTGGACCGATTTGCACGGGCGTTAGTCACAAATTGTGGCTTGACGTTTATAGCAGCCGTGACCCACGCGTTATCGATTATTTAGGAAAAGAAATGAAGCTGAGATGGCCGAGCAGCGGCCTCGTTAAAAATCTGCTCGTGTCGCATTTCATCTTGACAGAAGAGGGGTCTCAAACTCGGAAAGGGAGGAAAAGCACGAAAAGCGCTATCAAGTTTGGATCTCGTTCGTGTCCCGGGAGATAGCGAGCGGTTTTAGTTCACCGTCTTTGATTAATCAGTTCCTCTTTATTCGTGCGAAAAATCCACGATCGCCCAGGGGCTCTTGGCAGGAATTATTGTTCTTTGCCTCTTGTGCTCGGTCGCTTCTGCCGTGTGCTCACCCGGCTGACGGCAGTGGAGCCCGCGTCTCTGCGTTGGCTGCGCTTTGATGAATTAGCGCTGCTCCTGCAAACTGTATTCTTCTGATTAAGCGCATGAGTTTCTTTCCTCCCCCCTCACCCCCATCATTAGGAGGTCGTTCCTTCCATGCTAATGGGTAGGAGTTGGGCCTCCTTTCCATCCAGGGAGCGCTTGGCCACACCACTACGGTCCACATGCAGGTGGAGTCAGCCCAGAGGTAAAAAATAAAACCTGCCGTAAGGCCTAGAATGGGAGGAAGCCCAGTTAACACCTGCAGGTGATGGGTTCAGTGGTGCCCCAAGCTGCAGTGACCGTGTTCTTCAGGGAGGTAGGAGGTAGGCAGACAACCCACCTTCACCCCAGGTGGGATCGGATTCTAGGCCAAGCTCTGCTTCGACTTGGACAAGTTCCTGGCATAGTTGCCCCCTGTAAAATGAGGGGGTGGAGCTAGGTGAATACGTCCATCTCGAGCTGCCGTAAGAGAGTGCCACAGGTGGGGTGGCTTAAACAACAGGTATTTATTTTCTCGTGGTTCTGGAGGCTGGATGTTCAAGGCGAAGGTGCTGGCAGGGCTGCTCTCTGGTGTGACCTTTCTTCCTGGCTCATAGGCGGCCACCTTCTGTGCCCTCACATGGCTTTTTCTTTGTGCACGCACACCGCTTTCTTACGAGGGCACAAGTCCCATTGGGTTAGGGCCCCACCCTTAAAGATGCTATCTCCATGTACAATCGCACTGGGTTAGGGTGTCAACATGTGAATTTTGGAGGGGACGCAATTCAGTTCATAACAATGAGAAGCTTGAAAACCAAAAAGATAGGGAGGTTGACTCCTTCACAGGGAGTATCAGTTATTGGGTAATAGGAGAGGACTTTTGTTGGGCTGTACAACCACCCCTTACCCCGTTTATGCTTGTAAAAGCCACGCCATGGTGAGCTCCTGTCACGGATGGCTGTGTCTTCCTTCTGCGTGTTGAGCTGTAGCAAACTCAGCTGGTCGCCACCTGATAGCCTTTCACCCTCTCTCCTTTGCAGGCAGAGGTGTCCACCCAGGACTGTGTTGTGACTTTCATGGTTCCTGAGCACTTCTGCCTTGGGGAGGGGCCCTTCCTCTGTAAAAGTATTAAAAATTAATATTTATATACATGACATTTGATGTATATATTAATACCTCACTCATTTTGAGAAGTAAAACATCCTGTGGGGCCCTAAAGGTATTGTTGGCTCCAGGCCCCGTGCTGCTCCATTCAGTGGCTACGTCAGCGCTGGGTCCACCCTTCACCTGCCTTCTACCAGCTCCAGGGGAAATCTGGAGTGGGGTGAACCATTCCTGCTGCTGGCCACCTGGCCTAGCCATGGAATGCTAAGTGACAGCTGAGGGACAGTGACCCTATGGCCAGTGACAGGTGAGGGGCAGTGTCCCAGGGAACTCCTAAAAAGGGTTTCTTTTCCCTCGATGAGATGCATGAGGAAGAAATAGCGCTTCTTTTCCCGGACCTTCTCATGCTGGTCCATGGCAGCTATTTTGAGATCGTGAGGCAATGCTGACTTGCGGAAGGTGGCAGCACACAGTGGTGGAAGGGACCTGGGTCCCAGATGATGCTGTTGGTCCGTGGAGTTCACAATCACTGCAGCACCCAGCTCTGTTAGTCTGCCAGCGCTGTGGAAATGAAGTGCCACAACCTTGGTGACTCCAACAATAGTTCATTGTCTCACAATTCTGAAGGCTACAAATCTGAGATCAAGGTGGGTTGGCTGGGGTGGTTCTTTCTGAGGACTGTCAGAGACCATCTGTCCCAGGTCTCTCAGCAGCTTCTGGTGGTTTTCTGGAAATCTGTGGCATCCGTTGGCCTGTAAAAGCTTCACTCTGATCTCTGCCTTTATCTCCACATAGCATTTTCCTTCTGTGTGTGCCTGTGTCCAAATGTCCCTTTTTAATAAGGACATTAGTCATATTGGTTCAGGGCCCACCCTAATGACCTCATTTTAGCTGGGCTATTTAAAGAGCTGTCTCCAAGGTTGA